>WNGS01000411.1:14499799-14539622 GCA_020271785.1 Procambarus virginalis
ATAAATGTCTCCAAGAATGACAGCTTCCAAAATATATTCACTCACTCTCATCCCTCACCTCATACACCACCACTTAGATTAAAAGGAAACAAAGGTGTAGAAAAAATGTATGAAAGTACATTTTGCAAATATAGTTGTGGATGGATGCACCTATGTTGGGCTCCATGGCTTTCTGTAGAAAATTCATTGTGGAGCATTCTTATCTTGCTCTAAGCAGTTTGTTCTTTAATGTTTTTTCAACTAAAAAACACAACTTCCATATTCTAAAATATCTAACAACATTTAAAAATGTATTACATTATCTATGTACAGTATTTTGTTAGGAATTTTCATTTTAAGCAGTGTACAGTATTTGTGATATGTACGGGTATGGTATTACACAATGTAATCAAATTAGGATCCAAATACTACATTCATTATAAAAACATTTGATATACACCAAAGAAATTTGTTTCATTGGCATTATTAATTGATGATTAAGGTGCAATGTAATTTTACAGTAGGTAGAATAAAAAAAAAATTTGCTTCATTTTACATTCTCTCATCCCCCTCCATTAAAAATTTCCATGTGGGTATAGAGAATGAAACAATGGCTTTTAGCAATTGAAAATTGTTGTAGTTCTTACATAAAGCAAATATTTTAATATATATTTTTATGCACAATATAATTGTTACAAACCGGTGTTGAAGGCTATGGAACTAGTGTCAACGATATTTTATCATAAAAGGCCGTATTCAGAATTTTGTAAACCCTCTTCTATTGTATTAATCAATCTGAATTCATTTAAAGCAGAATAGCAGAAGAGTCACAAAATACCTGAACAAGTCGTCCAATTTTTTCAAATTTGAAAGTGATCAGAAATAAAATTATTTAAAATTAATATTCCAACCCTTGGTCTCTGAATTCGGCCAAATTGTGTGCATGAGTCGAGGTTGTTGATGATTTCTAGGTATTGAATGACTTAATTTTGTCTTCATAATCTTTCCTTGCTACTTGTATATTTTCATGCATGCTGATGTATACAATCTGCAGTGAGTGTTTTCCTGGTGACTACAGTTAATGTACAGCAAGCTGTTTTGTGCCTTGGCAAAGGTTTCCTTGTGGATCTCTTTCGTTAAAATTTTGTATTTTAGATCTCCCTAATGATTTTCCAGCTTCTGTTACAGAAAAAACTATGGCCAGGTATCTTGTTATTCTATTTAAAATCATTAATATACACTTTTAAAAGTGAAAATTGTGTTCAAGCTGTTTATCTGAGAGCTAGTTACTATATTTGTTTGACAAATATCATATACAAAACCACTGTTATTTCATTCGACTGGTTTTCAGTTTTGATGTCACGCCTGTACAGTGACTGAGCTGATAGATTGTTAATGTACAGTTTTGTTTTGATTGTTGTTTAGTCCTAACTTCAAACATAACACTATCAAACAAAACCTGGAGGTCATCTGTACAGCATTATGTTCTTATGTATAACAAAACATTGAAGCAAATAGTGAAAAAAATTATATGTCCTGTATCTGCATTTAGTGCCATGTCATGGATCCATGAGTCTCTTCGTAAGACTTAGTTATTTCATTTGAGAGCAGCTGTGGTGATACTGTATTATGGATCCTGTTTTGAACACTAAAGGACAGTTATTTGTGAGGCTCGAGCCTCATCCTCGCAAATCTAATAAAAAGTATTACCAGTTATGTTTTTCCTATCCTTGATAGATTATATTTTGACAAAGACCCACCTGCAGTACTTTATACTGTATATGTAGCACTTGTGTATTTTAAGTGAACAGACTTGCTATCTTCTTACATAAGTACAGTATGTGTACTGGGCGTTGTGTTGCACACTGTGCGTTAAAACTTCGAGCATAATTATATTATAATTATAAACTGAGGAAGTTTTGCTACATCCTTGCTCAACTTGTCTGTTTAAATACTGTATTTGTATAAAGAAAATATCTGAACACTTTAGTCTGTAACACAGTGCACTATAAACATCCTGGTTTAGTGCTTTTTTTTTTTTTTTTTTTTTTTTTTTTTTTTTTTTTTTTTTTTTTTTTTAAATCTTGGCAGTGTCCTATTACTATAGATCAGTAATTAGACCTCAATAATGAGGCATTGTAAAAGAAAGAAAAGAACATATTATAACACTTATGGTGGTATTTACAACTATAAAGTACAGTAAATTGAATTAAGTAATTATCAAAAAGGCACCAAACCGGGAAGGCTATGTAGCACCATCAAATGTGCAGGATAATCAGAGGGTGCTAAATATCACCAAGGATGCCAATACGAGAACAAACGCATAAGGCGAACGATATCAAAAGTATCCGAGTCGCCAAGAATACGATAGAGAGACAAGCAACCACGGGGATGGTCGGAAAACAAGACACACGCTCGTCCCGGAAATCAGGACATTCAACAAGGATATGCATGACCGTAAGAGGGACAATAGGGAGCAGGGCGGCACTCCATCAAGTGACCATGAGTTAAACGAGTATGGCCAATACGCAACCTCACCAGAGTCGTTTCCCATCGCCGGTTACGGTGGTAGGAGGATGGCCACGAGGACGCACAACTTTTAAGAGAACGTAGTTTGTTACCAGTAACAGACGACCAATAAGCCTGCCAACGGGTAAGAATGGAGGAATAGATAACCGGGTAAAAGTCGGAATAAGGAATACCTTTACGAGAGATGGGACAAGAGCGGACAGCTTCCCTGGCGGCAGCATCCGCACGCTCATTAAAGAGACACCAGTATGGCTGGGAACTCAACAAAACTCAACAGACTTAAATTTACTGTGAACAAGAAACAGCCAGTGCTGGATCTCAACAACTGGATGAACCGGATTAAAGGATCCGAGAGTCAACAATAACCACCACAAAGGAAGATTGACAATGAGAGAGCAGGAGACGAAGAGCATAGAGAATAGCATAAAGCTCCACTGTGAAGATGCTAGTCTCCAGAGGTAAGCGACACATATAAGTGTGATCAGGAAAAACAACAGAGTAGCCAACACCGTCCACAGACTTAGACCCATCGGTGAAGACGGAAACGGAGTGGGAGCGAGAAGAAAAGTGCTCAAGGAAAAGGTTTCCTTGAGCAACTCGGTTTCTTGTCCCTGCTGGTCTACTGATCCATCTGTGAAGTAAGTGAAGCTGTCGGATGCCATGTTTGCTTCTATATGCATCTGTGCAATGTTACGTAGCAGATGAGGATTTGTCTGGTTCTTTTTTCCTTCAATAACCATAATCTTAAAGTCTGCTGGCAGAGATTCCCAAGGGGCTTGCATAACAATGTCTGCATGTATTTCGTCGACACCCTTCTCAGTGACTGTGTTTGTTATATCGAATGTATTGATGGTGTTTATCGCACAATGGGTCCACCTGTTGCTATTAGAGGCTCTTCTGTCCAGAGTTAGTGCTCCAGTGATTATATCTTTAAGTAAACTGATTCTAGGTCTAGTCAATATCTTGGTCAGCATGCACGCAGCAATCCCTTTTACCCTTATTTCAATTGACGTTAGCGTGGTTTCTAGTCTTAGGTTCAGTATTTTAGTCCATCTGGGAGCTCCTGTTATGATTCGCAATGCATCGTTTTGAATAACCTCAATGTTTGCCCACTGGCCAGGAGAAAGAGTGAGTAAGGCAGGCGCTGCATAATCAACTAGGGAACGAACGGCATGTATGTAAAACATTCTTAACACTTTGTGTCCCGCTCCTAGACAGGGCCCTGTGATTGCTCTCATTATATTTAGTCGTGATTTTGCTGTCTCCTTTAGATATTGAATTTGCTTGTTAAGTCATTTTAAAATCTATCCACACTCCGAGATATTGATATTGTGTAACCCACTGAAGGTTAATGTCTTGAATGCGTAGGTGTCTGTCTGGAGTGTGGCCACCTAGACTCATTGCCTTAGACTTCTGTGCAGATATTTTTTGCCCTAAAACACTGCATTCAGATGTTACTTTATCTAATGCACCTTCTGCTTTATTTAGAAGTGAAGGACATGTAATGACTAATGCTATATCATCAGCATAGCTTAGCAATTTAACCCCTTCTGTAAATGTCATGGTAACTAGGTACAAGGATAAGGATGGTATAAGGACTAGGACAGGACTCCTCCTTGTGGAGTCCCATTCTCATGCAAGTGGTAGTCCGACACATGTCCTTGCAACTTTACTCTGGCATACCTGTGACATAGGTAATCTTGAATCCATGCTAGCATATTTCCTGTTACACCCTGGTGTACAGGTTCCTGAGCCTACTGGGCTCGTATCTTATCTACACTTGAAACTGTGTATGGAGTTTACCTGCACTACATCACTTCCTAATGCATTCCATTTATCTACCACTCTTGACACTAAAAAGGTCCTTCTAATATCTCTGTGGCCCATTTGTTCCTGTTAAATAGATACCTGGGAGTTAGTCAGCTGTCACGGGCTGCTTCCTGGGGTGTGTGTGTGGTGTGAAAAAAAAAAGTAGTTAGTGTAGTTAGTAAACAGTTAATTGACAGTTGAGAGGCGGGCCGAAAGAGCAAAGCTCAACCCCGTAAAATACAACTAAGTGAATACAACTAAGTGAATACCTTTTTTAACTAAGGTGTGTAAAATTGCTTGCGGGCTTGCAAGTTCAAATGCTTTTTCTAGATCAAGAAAGATTACTATAGCTGAACCTGAGTAACTTCCTAGTAATGTTGCTATGCAGTTGGCAGTACCTACTCCTCTAGTGAAGCCAAATATGTGTTTATGCAGGTCTCCAGTCTTCCACAGTAGCCTATTTAAGACCACACATTCTGCAGTTTTATTAATGCATGATGTTAATGAAGTTATAGAAGGAACCCAGATACAACTTGTGCATGATACTATTCACATTAGAATACATACTCATTCCCTGTCACACGCATGGTTTTCTATTGTTGTAGGATGCAAGGCCATAAGGGGGGTCCCCCTTTGGCCAAATATTGACTGCCCAGGAGGCATCCCACAACAGTTGCCTAAATCCCAAGTATCTCTTTATGCCTATACAATGATATGCCTATACAAAGACAAAAGTCACAGTAAGACTTGAAAGATAAGACCAACCAAGTTATAACTAACTATAAAAAGGCAGCTGGCACTAAAGGAATACGTTACACTAGTGTTTGCACAAGAAAGACTAGACATCCCAAAACCCAAATGAGTTTAAGGATATTCTGCACTATGTGGGGGGATATCCCTACTTTTTACTGTAAAGTAAAATGTGCAATATAGAATTGTTACATGGTAAGAAGATAAATTTTTATTGATAGGATAAAGTGAAATTGATAAGTGGGATAAAATATATTTGGATATTTAATAAGTGGAAACCTAATTTATTAAATTTAATAAATGTGTGATTCAAATTAAGACTACAGTATTATTTTTGGGTACGCAGTGTGCTACTACTGGGCTACAGGATTCCAGAGAACATTATAAGGTAAGAGGTGACATAAGATTGGATGAAATAGGTTCATCCAATAGTCAAACAAGACAAAGTTAGAGAAAGTTCAGGGGAATGGCACAAGACTAGCTAGTCCAGAACTAAGAGGTATGAGTTACAAGGAAATGCTTCGAGAATTAAACCGCATCACTGAAAGACAGATCGAGTTAGAGGGGGGTGGGTGACACGATTACTGTACATAGAAAAATTATGATAATTTATTTATAAAATATGCATACATAAGAGCCTAATACAGAGGTGTATTTGAAGGTATAAGGGTTGCCTACTAAATAAAGCCAATAATATACAAGAATATAAATTGATATGTTAGGGAACAGAATATTTAGCATAAGTGGTAATCGAATAAGCAGACATGTAGAAATCAAGTACAGTGGTACCTCGGAATGCGAGTGTCCCTGTATGCGAGTTTTTCGGAAGACGAGCAGGATTTCCTCGAAAATTATGTCTCGGAAGGCGAGGGTTACCTCGGGACGCGAGTTTGTTGATACGCGTACAGGCCGACCTAGCGCATGGTCGATCGGCGATCGTCGCCCCTCCGCCCCTCAGTTTACCATTGTCTCGTGCCCAGTGACTATCCCACATCAATTCTTCACCTGGATTTTCAGTGTTTTGTTGGATTTTTGGTCATTTGACTATACAGTTTGTTATTATATATCTCACCATGGGTCTCAAGAAAGCCATTGATAAGGTTCAACCTAAGAAAATAGCTGTGAGTAGAGGCAGTAGAGGATGTCCCTCCTTGATTAAGAAAATGTGTGAAGTATGGGAAGAACTGCAAAGTTTTGTTGAAAAAACTCACCCAGATAAAGCTGTAGCAGGCCGTTGCATTGACCTTTTAAATGATAATGTGATGTCTTACTACAGACAAGTGTTAAATGTAGGGAAAAACAAGTGTCTTTAGAGAAATTCTTAGTAAGACAAGCAAGTCCTAGTGGTATGCAGGCAAAATGTGCCAGTGTGTGCATACCAGTGAAGTTCTCACTGCCTGATGTGATAATGGAAAGGGACTCCCCTTCCAAACAGTAACTCCTCTCCTCCTCCTCCCTCCTCACCATCTTCCATACGCCTACAGCATTCAAGAGCAAGGTAAGTAATAACTTGAACATAGTTTTGTAGGTTTATTTAGATGAATTAGGTATAAAAATTTAGTTTGATATGGGGTTTTTGGGGTAGTCAGGAACGGATTAATTCATTTCCCATTATTTCTTATGGGAAATTAGCTTCAGAATACGAGTTTTCGGAATAAGAGCTGTCTCCAGGAACGAATTAAACTCTTAAACTGAGGTACCACTGTTNATTTCTATCCCAGCTTCATTCTTTTGGCCTTCGTGTCATCTCCCTCTCTTTCTCCGCAGCTTCCTCTCTCGTCGTTCCTTTCGGTGCGCCTTGGTACCGCTCTCTCTGCTCTTTTCAGCAATACGAGGGTGTGCCCCAGGGTAGTGTTCTGAGCACTACTCTCTTCTGGTTGCCCTCAATGGTCTTCTTTCTCTCTTCCTTCAGGTGTCTCTCCGCTCTCTATGTCGATGATCTTACCCTTTGCTGTCAGGGTGATGATTATTCCCCTCTCCTTCAGCGCCGGCTTCAACTTGCGATTGATGCCGTGTCGTCTTGGCCACTGATCATGGCTTCAAGTTCTCTACTTCTAAGACTTGTGCCATGTCTTTTACTCGGAAACGGGTCATTCTTCGTCCCTCTTTGTCACTTTATGGTCATCCCATTGAGTACAAAGATTCCGCGAAGCTTTGGGGTTATTCCTTGACACTCGTTTGTCTTGGTCTCCCCATATCTCTTACCTCCGTGTTGAGTGCTCTAAGGCCCTTACCCTCCTTCGAGTGTTGTCCCATACTTCTTGGGGAGCGGATAGGCGCACTCTCCTTGCTTTGCATTCCTCTCTCGTCCTGTCTAAGCTCGATTATGGTTGCCCTGCTTACTCTTCTGCTTCTCCTTCTGCTCTTCGCCGTCTTGATGCTTTGCACCATACTGGGCTGCGCCTCAGTTCTGGTGCCTTTCGTTCGACTCCCGTCCTTAGCTTGTATGTTGACACTGGCTTCTTCTATCTCTCCAGGACCGCCGTGATCGCTACTGTCTTCGCTATCTTGCGCGGTCCTTGCAACATCCTTCCTCTCGCCTCTGTCGTGCTTTAACTTTTACCCCTCCTGCGGTTCCTGTTCCTCTTCACCACTCCCTCTTTCTTTCTGTCCGGTTATCTCGCTTACAGGATTCTCTTTCCGTTCGGTTTCTAATGTTTCTCCTCGTGTTGTTCCTTCTTTGCCCCGTGGAGAGTCCCCCTTCCGCAGTTTTGTACATCCTTGACCCGCGTCACTAAAGCTTTTACCTCTCCTACGGTTCTAAAACGCCTTTTCCTTGAACTTTTCTTCTCACTCCCGCTCCGTTTCTGTCTTCACCGATGGGTCTAAGTCTGCGGACGGTGTTGGCTACTCTGTTGTTTTTCCTGATCGCACTTATATGTGTCGCTTACCTCCGGAGACTAGCATCTTTACAGCGGAGCTTTAGCTATTCTCTATGCTCTTCGTCTCCTGCTTTCTCGTTGTCAGTCTTCCTTTGTGGTAGTTGTTGACTCTCGTAGTGCCCTCATGGCTCTCGGGTCCTTTAATCCGGTTCATCCAGTAGTTGTCGAGATCCAGCATTGGCTGTTTCTTGTTCACAGTAAGTTTAAGTCGGTTGAGTTTTTGGGGTTCCCAGCCATATTGGCGTGTCTTTAATGAGCGTGCGGATGCTGCCGCCAAGGAAGCTGTCCGCTCTTGTCCCATCTCTCGTAAAGGTATTCCATATTCCGACTTTTACCCGGTTATCCATTCCTCCATCCTTACCCGTTGGCAGGCTTCTTGGTCGTCTGTTACTGGTAACAAACTCCGTACTCTGAAATGTTGTGTTTCCTCGTGGCCGTCCTCCTATCACCGTAACCGGCGATGGGAAACTGCTCTGGCGAGGTTGCGTATTGGCCATACTCGCTTAACCCATGGTCACTTGATGGAGCGCCGCCCTGCTCCTTATTGTCCTAATTGCATTGTCCCTCTTACGGTCGTGCATGTCCTTCTTGAATGTCCTGACTTCCGGGACGAGCGTGTGTCTTGCTTTCCGACCGCCCCTCGCGGTCACCTGTCCCTCGATAGAATTCTTGGTGACTCTGATACTTTTGATATCGTTCGCCTTATGCGTTTTTGTTCTCGTATTGGCATCCTTGGTGATATTTAGCGCCCTCTGATTATTCCGCACATTTGATGGTGCTACATAGCCTTCCCGTTTGGTGCCTTCTTTTGATAATTACTTACTTAAGGTAGCATTCTGAGCACTACACTTTTTCCTCGTTGCCCTAAATGTTTTCCTCCAATGCCACCTCTAATTTGCTATCGATAACATGTCGTCCTGGGTCACCGACCATGGCTTAAAGTTCTGCCAATTGAGGCTTGTGCTATGACCTTTACTAGGGGACATGTCGTACCTCATTCCCCCATTGTTGCTGTATGGAAATTCCCATCTGTACGAGGATAATGCTAAATTCTCGGTGTTGATCTAGTGCCCTGTCTCTCTCACTTCTGTATTGAATGCTCTAATGTCCTTACTTTACTTGGTCTTGTCTCATCTCATTTGTTAAAACTGTGTCCTGTCTCTAAAGGATCATAATGATCATTAGTGCTTTTGTTACCTCGTGTGATCCCTGCAACATCCCTACTCCTGTTTGTTCCGTGCTTTGTCTGCTGGACCTCAGGCGTGCCCAGTTCCTCTTGTTACCTTTCTTTTCTTACAAGGATTATTTGTTTGCAAGATTCTTATGGTTCACATTTCCAATATTTTCCCTTGTTCTTCCCTGCCTCCCTGGAGGGTGTTGCTTGTAAAAAATTTGTAGGGCTGTGATTCACATGGAGGCTTGTATCCATTCTCTTGGTATGAAATGCATTTTCCTTTAACATTTTTCCTCACTCCATTGCTCTGTTCACACATGGATCCAAGTCTGCTGACAGTGTTGGTTACTCTGTTGTATTTCCTGGATCAAACCTATATGCTACCTGCCCCCCTGAAGACTTAGCATCTTCACAGCTCTGAATTTGTTCAACTTTTTTCATCCTGTTGCCAAAATCCACCATTGTACTGGCCATTTCTTAGCTGTCAATTTAAGACAGTTGATTTTTGTTGGGTTGCCAGCCATAGTTACCATATGAACTTAGTCACTAAAGAGGCCATTCATACTTGTCCCATTTCCTGAAAATGGATTTTCTGTGGGGAGCCCTGTCGGCTCCCTGAAGTTATCCCATCGATATAGGGCTATCCTATTTGGGGTTATCAGTCAGTTCTTGTTGCCCACCAGGGACCAGTGGCAGTTTCTGGGTGAGCCCCAGAGGCTCCCTGACCACCTTCCTCCGGTTGGTGGTTTTCATCACTCAAGAACCTGGATGGTGGGTAGCCGGGCTTCCTCTTTCTCCGCAAGACCGGGGAGGGGGGGGGGGGACGACAAGTGAAGGGCTAGTTAAGTGTTGCTCTTTTTCTCTCTCTCTCTCTCTCCTCTCTCCCCCTCTTTTTGAGGACATAGATCGCATTTTCAACCACAGTGGTCTGTTTTGTTGAACTTTCTGGGTGCCTACCCTGGTAGATGGCTAGTATGATAGAGGAACGTCATGTGATGAGCAGCCCCATCTACAAGCATTTCGGGTAACAAGCGAGTCGCTCGCAGAAAATTTATCTCAACAACTTCCGCTTGATTAACAAGAAAGCCACGTGGTGCTTCCTAGCGTTCTCGGATGCCTCCGACGACAGTGTTGTTGTTTTATTGTGCAGGTCAATCATCCCTCTGCCTTTATTTGTGCTTTTCTTTGAGTTTTTGTGGTTTTGTGACTACAATTTGTAACCCACCATGTTGCCAAAGAAGATGCTTGCTAAAGATAGTGTTGTCAAGAGGAAGAAGACACAATTACTGTACTGTAGATTTGAAGAAGGAAATCACCTGACTCAGAGGTGGACTTTCCTTCCACACCGTAATCCCTCTCCTACTCCCCACCTCCCCATTGTCTACCTCAGGCCAGCAACGACTCTTCGTAAGGTAAAGTACGTACAATTGAAAACAGTAAAACAAAACATTTATAATAATTACATGCATTATAATTACAAAATTTCATACTAATGTGTTTTGGGGTGGAACGGATTAATTTTATTTACATTATTTTAAATGGGTAAATTTGTTTTGCAAGACGAGCGTTTCACATGAGCTTGGTGCCGAAACAGATTAAGTTTGTTAATCGAGGCTCCTCTGTACTTTAAATGTGAAGTGTTCATAGACCATTGCTCCCGGCACCTCTGAGGGGGCCAGGTTCTGACTCTGATTCTTGGTAGGCAACAAGACTGTGACTGATGACCCCAAATTGGATAGCACTAGTCAGGCACAGTAAGTCACAGTGAAAGGGTGTTATCTGGAGCTCCAATTGTCCTGACACTGAAAATGGAAGGTGTAGTGAGTGAACTGGTGCTGGTAAGGGAGCTATGTGGCACTCTGAGGACAGTGTTGGATTCCTTGTGGGAGGAGCAAAGACGATAAAACTGTCGAGATGAAGTAAATGAAGAGAGCAACAGTAGAAAGTCTTGGAATGTCAAAAAGGACAGGGGTCTTAAGAAGACTGACAAAGCCGCATACAGATTGTCAGAGACTTTAAATCCATTTGCCATGCTGGAAAACGAGTGCTGTAGGGAGACTGCCATTCGCTTGAAAGGCAAGGCAATGAAGGGAGCGCAGGTCCCTCGAGGTGCTCAAAGTAAAGGAAGTAGCTAAGCGAATTTTGATTGGGGGGGGATTCCCAGGTGAAGTATTTGGATAGAGATTTTTGTGCCATAGATGGGGGAACAGGTTAAGGGTTTGCTATTCGGGAGCAGGAATTGGTGATATAGTAAACATGAATGATAATATGGCTGGAAATGGGAACAAACCCATTATTTGTATCAAACAATGATGCAAACCCTGCATCATTGCCGGTGGAAATGATGCAGGATGAGTTAGGTGTGGGGCACTGATACAGAGGTTTAAGACAGCCATAGAATGAATTAGGAGCAAGGGAGGAATCCTGATCATATGTGGCATTCTTCCAAGAAAGGGAGTTCGAAAGAAATGGATGTCGAGGCTACTTGGTGTCAATTGCCGATTGGACAAATATTGCTAGTCTATTACAATATCGTTCATAGATACCTGGGAACACTTCTATGACAGGAATGACATGTATACTCGTGATGGGGTGCATTTATCTAGGGCTGGGGTTATTGCTGTTGCCAACTCGTTAGAACCTCTGGTTGGAGGGGTTTGTTCGGGTTTAAACTGTTATTAGATAGTGGTATGGAATGGATATAGAGAAAGGAGGCAGTAAAAGTATGTTTTCATGGGGGGGGGGGCAAAATGAACAGGGAAGAAGGGCCTCAAAATAACAATACACTTAAAGTATATTACACGAACAGTAGGAGTCTAAGAAACAAAATAAAGGATTTAAATGCTCTTGTCTGCACAGAAACGGATATTATTGAACTTGACACATGGATGAATATAGAAAACAGAACTATTAGCCGAATATCAAATAAACTGATTTAAACTATTTCACACAGATATATTAGACGAGGAGGGGAAGTAGACATACATGTTGGGGAAAATTTGAAATGTAGTCTCAGAGAATCAAAACTGAGCCCCACACACACACTATTTGGCTATAATTAAACAAAAATGTTGAAAATCTTATGAGTTATATACAGGCCACCAAACTTAGAATGGAAGCAAACCATCTATGGGAAGAAATATTTAGATCTAGGTCAGTGTTTGTGTCTTGGGTGACTTAAGCCAGTTTATTCCACTAACTTAACAGAACGGGGAATAATAAAGCAGCAGATTTTCTAGAATTAATTGACGATTGTTTCCTTAACCCTTAAAGTGCTCAACACTTCATAGTGTAATAACAACAAAAGGAATGTTGGGAGAAGCCATTTTGGTGAGGGAGGTGGCATCGTCTGCATGACTTTTCATGCTGTTTGATGACCACTATGCTCTTTGGGCACTATACCAGCTTAGTTGAACAGTTATGGTGAACAAAGCATGTAGATACTTGTATATAATGTGTATATATAGTGTAATAACAGCAAAACTATTTTATTGTTTGTTGGAAACCAGGGTCTCTTGGGATATCCTCTAAGGACATTCACCCTATTTCCCTAGAGTTGTCTGCAAACTCTCTGAACTATGGTTAACGTTCGTCTGATGTGGTTCTTAGAACACTATCACTCCTCTCCCCTTCTCAATATGGTTTCTGCAAGTGCTGCAGCACAACAGATGTCCTGGTGAACTTGGAGGTCTATATTTGTACTGCTTTTGCTGCAAAGACCTCCGTTGTTGCTGTCCTTTTGACCTGGAAAAAGCTTACACCACCACTTGGCAATTATCTTATTCTGTCCCAACTTCATTCTTTTGGCCTTCGTGGTAATCTCCCTCTTTCTCCAAAGCTTCCTCTCTCGTCGTTCCTTTCGAGTGAGACTTGGTACCACTCTGCCTTTTTTCAGCAATACAAGGGTGCGCTGCAAGGTAGTGTTTTAAGCACAACTATTTTTCTGGTTGCCCTCAGTGGTCTTCTTTCCTCTCTTCCTTCTGGCGTCTTCTCCGCTCTCTATGTTGACGATCTTACCCTTTGCTGTTGGGGTGATAATTCGACTCTCCTTCAACGGCGGCTTCAACTTGCGATTGATGTCGTGTCGTCTTGGGCCATCAATCATGGCTTCTGGTTCTCTACATCCAAGACTTGTGCTATGACTTTTACTCGTGTCATTCTTCTTCCCTCTTTGTTGCTTTATGGTCAACCCCTTGTGTACAAGGATTCAGCTAACCTTTTGGGGTTAATCTTTGACACTCGTTTGTCTTGGTCGGCCCATTTCTTTCCAGCGAGTTGAATGCTCTAAGGCCCTTGCCCTCCTTAAGGGTTTTGTCCCATACTTCTTGGGGAGCGGATAGGTGCGCTCTCCTCGCTTTACATTCCTCTCTCATCCTGTCTAAACTCGATTTTGGTTGCCCTGCTACTCGTCTGCTTCTCTTTCTACTCTTCGCCGTCTTGATGCTTTGCACCATACTGGGTTGTGCCTCAGCTCTGGTGCCTTCGTTCGACTCCCGTCCTCAGTTTGTATGTAGACACTAGCTTCTTATCTCTCCGGGACCGCCATGATCGCTACTGTCTTCATTATCCTGCGCGATCCTTGCAACATCCTTCCTCTCGCCTCTGTCGTGCTTTTAACTTTTACCCCTCCTGTGGTTCCTGTTCCTCTTCACCACCACCCTCTTTCTGTCTTGTTATCTCGCTTACAGGATTCTTTCAGTTCGTATTTCTAATGTATCTCCTAGTGGTGTTCCTTCCTTACCCGCGTGGAGAGTCCCCCTTCCGAAGTTTTGTACATCCCTAACATGCATCACTAGAGCTTTTACCCCCTCCTATGGTTCTGAAATGCCTTTTCTTTGAGCACTTTTCTTTGCGCTCCCACTCCGTTTCCATCTTCACCGATGGGTCTAAGTCTGCGGATGGTGTAGGCTACTGTTGTTTTTCCTGACAGCACTTGTGTGTACTTCCGGAGACAAGCATCTTCACAGTGGAACTTTATGCTATTCTCTGTGCTCTGTCTCCTGCTTTCTCGTTGTCAATCTTCCTTTGTAGTTGTTGTTGACTCTCGTAGTGTCCTCATGGCTCTCGGGTCCTTTAATCCTGTCCATCCTGTGGTTGTCGAGATTCAGCATTGGCTCTTTCTTATTTCCAGTAAATTTAAGTCAGTTGAGTTTTGCTAGGTTCCCAGCCATGTTGGGGTTAGTTCCCAGCCAATGAGCGTGCGGATGCTGCCGCTAAAGAAGCTATCCACACTCGTCCCATCTCACATAGAGGTATTCCTTATTCCAACTCTTACCCAGTTATTCATTCCTCCATCCTTGCCCATTGGCAGGGATGTTGGTCTTCTGTTACTGGTAACAAACTGCGTACACTTAAGAGTCACGTGTCCCTGTGGCCTTCCTCCTACCACCGTAACCGGCGGTGGGAAATGGCTCTGACTAGGTTACGTATTGGCCATACACGTTTAACTCACGGACACTTAATGGAGCGTGGCCCTGATCTTTATTGTCCAAATTGCATTGTTCCTCTTAGTCGTGCACATTTTTGAGTGCCCGACTGCCCCTCGTGGTCAATTGTCCATCAATAGAATTTTGGTGAATTGGATACTTTTGATATCGTTCGCCTGATGCGTTTCTGTTCTTGTACTGGCATGCTTGATGATATTTAGCGCCCTCTGATTACTCCACACATTTGGTGGTGCTACATAGCCTTCCCGGTTTGGTGCCTTCCTTTGATAATTATTTACTACTTCCTGTATCTATTTGTTTGTATTTTATACATCCCCCCCCCCCTCCCCCAAGGTCTCCCTCCCTTTCCAGCCTTTTTCAACCTTTCCACAGATGCGCTCTGCTTGCCAAATTGAACTTTGCTTAACCATCTTAAACACCCTGTTCTACTTTTATTTCAAACTTCCCATTCCCTTAATCCCAATTCAGTCCTATGTACTTGTGCATTCTTCCCTTAACCCCTTCTCAATCTTGTGTACCTGTGCATTCTTCCCTTAACCCCCTTCTCAATCCTACCATCTAAGCCCCTTTCTTTAACAATAACTTACTCTTCATCCCTTCTCTACCCCTTTTCTGCTTCCCCAGTCCTTTCCCCATTTCACCCCCTCCCAGCTTTCACCATTCTAAGATTAAATTTTATTTAAAAGTTTTAGTCTAGGTATTCTAGTTAAAGAAACCAATGTATACAAAACACACATGGGGAACTTAAAATGGGAATATATTCTTTATGAAGATATTGGTTTCTTTTTGTAAATTTTTATGGTTCCAGCAATATGGTCTAGTAAGTAATTACCAGTGTAGTTACAGGATGAGCTACGCTCATGGTGTCCCGTCTTCCCAGTGCACTGTCATATAACGCTTAGAAACTACTAACAGTTTTGGCCTCCACCACCACCACGCCTAACCTAACTTGCCTAACTTGTTCCAACCGTCTCCCACTCTGTTTGCGAAAGTGAATTACATAGGCAAGTAATTATCAAAAGGCACCAAGCTGGGAAATTATGTAGAGCAACATGGACTAGTCCTACTAAAATTGTATGAGTGACTTGATTTAAGCAGCGTCAAATGATGTCAAAAGCCTGCTTTAAATTTGACTGTTGCTGTGTGAATGTTTACGATAATGCATTCCTTTCTAAGTGCATTTGATTTGTTTGATGATAAAATTGGTATTAAAGTACAATATTATGATTTTTCAGAATATTTAATTTGCTGTCAATTTGGTTAGATAAAATATAAGATTTAACAAGCTTCTTTGTGGTCTGAAAGCTACTTATCTAAGTATGTTACATAGTCTCCCCGGCTTGGTGCTTTCTTTTGATAATTACTTACGTAAGTAGTTAATTTACTAATTTGGGTATTGAGTGTTTGCTTTGCAAGATTTCATTTTACTGAAGTTGTGTGAAAATCCTGAGTGCAACATGTTAAGGATGGCAAAGCTTGTAATCCTGGTGCTTCTGCAGTTACATAAATAATTACGTGTATACATCCTGGTGGTATGTGTACAGTATATAACAAATATAAAGTTATGACAGTATGGTTTGTTTTGGTGTTACAATAAGAATACACTAAGGATACTGTAGTGAAACCAAGCTAGAGTGGGCCGATTGGGACAAGACATGTTCTGGACATCAGAGAAATTTTTTCCTTAATACTTTTATTAATGTACAGTACAGTGCATTTGAAATATACATAGTTAAATGAAGACGAGAATAGAACTTGATGGAAACGTATGACTAGGGACATCATGGTTAGTCTCGATTGCCCTTTGTAGTTTAGAGTTTAGCAGTATACAGTAGTAATATTGTATGCAATGCAAAACTTCCATAATATGCTGCTGTATATTGCAGCAACATGTTATGGAAATGTATATTGTACACTTGCCAGCAGCGTCGTGTAAGTGCTAATTTTTTAAATAATTTTTTCACTTTGCGTTGAATTAATTTTTAGTGCCAATAAACTGTCAGCTGCCTCACTTTCCAGGCTTGCTCCCTCTTCTATATTTACCATTTTGTTTCATGTTAGATAACCTTCCTTCTAGTTTTGGTTTAGTGTTGAGCATGATACTTTCTAACTTCTTTTCAGTTAAGAACTGAATTATCCAACGAAAATTAACTTGAGTTGCAAAAATTCATGGCAAACCACCAACAGGGAAAGGCATGTGACCAAAATGTCCTGTTGCATTTGGGCTTTGATTGTTGCAGACAAAACTTTCATTAAACAAGTCATTACACAATTTTTAGCAAATATTCAGGTAAAGGAGAAAAAATTGCAAGCAAAGAAAAGCATTTTTGTATTGGTAGTTACTACTATAAGAGCTCGGTAATCCAAATTCTGATAATCCAAATGAATTTGCATTCATTGTTTCTAAAGCCATTTACTTTAAAACATTTGTAATGTAGTACAGAAATTGCCGATACTGTACATGTGTTCATTTTTGAACATTACTATTAAGAAATTTAGCCAAGTCGAAAGAGTGTGTGGGGCCCCCATAAGATTCGGATTACTAAGCATGGACAGTGTTGTGGAAGAATAGTACAAATTTGTAAGAGATCTTAGTATGCTGGATCAAGGTGACCACTTTGTAATGTGGACATAGTGTTTGTCAATGTAGAAATTTTCCAGATTAGTGATTCTAGCATGAATCTTTTCTATTGTGTAAAATAAGCTTTGAAAGGAAATTTAACAATTAATTCTGAAATGGGGGGGGAGGGTGGGCATAGGAAATACAGTATAAATGATTCATGCTGGATTTATTGATCTAACTCTTTTGATCACATATAATAAATGTCTCCAAGAATGACAGCTTCCAAAATATATTCACTCACTCTCATCCCTCACCTCATACACCACCACTTAGATTAAAAGGAAACAAAGGTGTAGAAAAAATGTATGAAAGTACATTTTGCAAATATAGTTGTGGATGGATGCACCTATGTTGGGCTCCATGGCTTTCTGTAGAAAATTCATTGTGGAGCATTCTTATCTTGCTCTAAGCAGTTTGTTCTTTAATGTTTTTTCAACTAAAAAACACAACTTCCATATTCTAAAATATCTAACAACATTTAAAAATGTATTACATTATCTATGTACAGTATTTTGTTAGGAATTTTCATTTTAAGCAGTGTACAGTATTTGTGATATGTACGGGTATGGTATTACACAATGTAATCAAATTAGGATCCAAATACTACATTCATTATAAAAACATTTGATATACACCAAAGAAATTTGTTTCATTGGCATTATTAATTGATGATTAAGGTGCAATGTAATTTTACAGTAGGTAGAATAAAAAAAAAATTTGCTTCATTTTACATTCTCTCATCCCCCTCCATTAAAAATTTCCATGTGGGTATAGAGAATGAAACAATGGCTTTTAGCAATTGAAAATTGTTGTAGTTCTTACATAAAGCAAATATTTTAATATATATTTTTATGCACAATATAATTGTTACAAACCGGTGTTGAAGGCTATGGAACTAGTGTCAACGATATTTTATCATAAAAGGCCGTATTCAGAATTTTGTAAACCCTCTTCTATTGTATTAATCAATCTGAATTCATTTAAAGCAGAATAGCAGAAGAGTCACAAAATACCTGAACAAGTCGTCCAATTTTTTCAAATTTGAAAGTGATCAGAAATAAAATTATTTAAAATTAATATTCCAACCCTTGGTCTCTGAATTCGGCCAAATTGTGTGCATGAGTCGAGGTTGTTGATGATTTCTAGGTATTGAATGACTTAATTTTGTCTTCATAATCTTTCCTTGCTACTTGTATATTTTCATGCATGCTGATGTATACAATCTGCAGTGAGTGTTTTCCTGGTGACTACAGTTAATGTACAGCAAGCTGTTTTGTGCCTTGGCAAAGGTTTCCTTGTGGATCTCTTTCGTTAAAATTTTGTATTTTAGATCTCCCTAATGATTTTCCAGCTTCTGTTACAGAAAAAACTATGGCCAGGTATCTTGTTATTCTATTTAAAATCATTAATATACACTTTTAAAAGTGAAAATTGTGTTCAAGCTGTTTATCTGAGAGCTAGTTACTATATTTGTTTGACAAATATCATATACAAAACCACTGTTATTTCATTCGACTGGTTTTCAGTTTTGATGTCACGCCTGTACAGTGACTGAGCTGATAGATTGTTAATGTACAGTTTTGTTTTGATTGTTGTTTAGTCCTAACTTCAAACATAACACTATCAAACAAAACCTGGAGGTCATCTGTACAGCATTATGTTCTTATGTATAACAAAACATTGAAGCAAATAGTGAAAAAAATTATATGTCCTGTATCTGCATTTAGTGCCATGTCATGGATCCATGAGTCTCTTCGTAAGACTTAGTTATTTCATTTGAGAGCAGCTGTGGTGATACTGTATTATGGATCCTGTTTTGAACACTAAAGGACAGTTATTTGTGAGGCTCGAGCCTCATCCTCGCAAATCTAATAAAAAGTATTACCAGTTATGTTTTTCCTATCCTTGATAGATTATATTTTGACAAAGACCCACCTGCAGTACTTTATACTGTATATGTAGCACTTGTGTATTTTAAGTGAACAGACTTGCTATCTTCTTACATAAGTACAGTATGTGTACTGGGCGTTGTGTTGCACACTGTGCGTTAAAACTTCGAGCATAATTATATTATAATTATAAACTGAGGAAGTTTTGCTACATCCTTGCTCAACTTGTCTGTTTAAATACTGTATTTGTATAAAGAAAATATCTGAACACTTTAGTCTGTAACACAGTGCACTATAAACATCCTGGTTTAGTGCTTTTTTTTTTTTTTTTTTTTTTTTTTTTTTTTTTTTTTTTTTTTTTTTTTTAAATCTTGGCAGTGTCCTATTACTATAGATCAGTAATTAGACCTCAATAATGAGGCATTGTAAAAGAAAGAAAAGAACATATTATAACACTTATGGTGGTATTTACAACTATAAAGTACAGTAAATTGAATTAAGTAATTATCAAAAAGGCACCAAACCGGGAAGGCTATGTAGCACCATCAAATGTGCAGGATAATCAGAGGGTGCTAAATATCACCAAGGATGCCAATACGAGAACAAACGCATAAGGCGAACGATATCAAAAGTATCCGAGTCGCCAAGAATACGATAGAGAGACAAGCAACCACGGGGATGGTCGGAAAACAAGACACACGCTCGTCCCGGAAATCAGGACATTCAACAAGGATATGCATGACCGTAAGAGGGACAATAGGGAGCAGGGCGGCACTCCATCAAGTGACCATGAGTTAAACGAGTATGGCCAATACGCAACCTCACCAGAGTCGTTTCCCATCGCCGGTTACGGTGGTAGGAGGATGGCCACGAGGACGCACAACTTTTAAGAGAACGTAGTTTGTTACCAGTAACAGACGACCAATAAGCCTGCCAACGGGTAAGAATGGAGGAATAGATAACCGGGTAAAAGTCGGAATAAGGAATACCTTTACGAGAGATGGGACAAGAGCGGACAGCTTCCCTGGCGGCAGCATCCGCACGCTCATTAAAGAGACACCAGTATGGCTGGGAACTCAACAAAACTCAACAGACTTAAATTTACTGTGAACAAGAAACAGCCAGTGCTGGATCTCAACAACTGGATGAACCGGATTAAAGGATCCGAGAGTCAACAATAACCACCACAAAGGAAGATTGACAATGAGAGAGCAGGAGACGAAGAGCATAGAGAATAGCATAAAGCTCCACTGTGAAGATGCTAGTCTCCAGAGGTAAGCGACACATATAAGTGTGATCAGGAAAAACAACAGAGTAGCCAACACCGTCCACAGACTTAGACCCATCGGTGAAGACGGAAACGGAGTGGGAGCGAGAAGAAAAGTGCTCAAGGAAAAGGTTTCCTTGAGCAACTCCGGTTTCTTGTCCCTGCTGGTCTACTGATCCATCTGTGAAGTAAGTGAAGCTGTCGGATGCCATGTTTGCTTCTATATGCATCTGTGCAATGTTACGTAGCAGATGAGGATTTGTCTGGTTCTTTTTTCCTTCAATAACCATAATCTTAAAGTCTGCTGGCAGAGATTCCCAAGGGGCTTGCATAACAATGTCTGCATGTATTTCGTCGACACCCTTCTCAGTGACTGTGTTTGTTATATCGAATGTATTGATGGTGTTTATCGCACAATGGGTCCACCTGTTGCTATTAGAGGCTCTTCTGTCCAGAGTTAGTGCTCCAGTGATTATATCTTTAAGTAAACTGATTCTAGGTCTAGTCAATATCTTGGTCAGCATGCACGCAGCAATCCCTTTTACCCTTATTTCAATTGACGTTAGCGTGGTTTCTAGTCTTAGGTTCAGTATTTTAGTCCATCTGGGAGCTCCTGTTATGATTCGCAATGCATCGTTTTGAATAACCTCAATGTTTGCCCACTGGCCAGGAGAAAGAGTGAGTAAGGCAGGCGCTGCATAATCAACTAGGGAACGAACGGCATGTATGTAAAACATTCTTAACACTTTGTGTCCCGCTCCTAGACAGGGCCCTGTGATTGCTCTCATTATATTTAGTCGTGATTTTGCTGTCTCCTTTAGATATTGAATTTGCTTGTTAAGTCATTTTAAAATCTATCCACACTCCGAGATATTGATATTGTGTAACCCACTGAAGGTTAATGTCTTGAATGCGTAGGTGTCTGTCTGGAGTGTGGCCACCTAGACTCATTGCCTTAGACTTCTGTGCAGATATTTTTTGCCCTAAAACACTGCATTCAGATGTTACTTTATCTAATGCACCTTCTGCTTTATTTAGAAGTGAAGGACATGTAATGACTAATGCTATATCATCAGCATAGCTTAGCAATTTAACCCCTTCTGTAAATGTCATGGTAACTAGGTACAAGGATAAGGATGGTATAAGGACTAGGACAGGACTCCTCCTTGTGGAGTCCCATTCTCATGCAAGTGGTAGTCCGACACATGTCCTTGCAACTTTACTCTGGCATACCTGTGACGTAGGTAATCTTGAATCCATGCTAGCATATTTCCTGTTACACCCTGGTGTACAGGTTCCTGAGCCTACTGGGCTCGTATCTTATCTACACTTGAAACTGTGTATGGAGTTTACCTGCACTACATCACTTCCTAATGCATTCCATTTATCTACCACTCTTGACACTAAAAAGGTCCTTCTAATATCTCTGTGGCCCATTTGTTCCTGTTAAATAGATACCTGGGAGTTAGTCAGCTGTCACGGGCTGCTTCCTGGGGTGTGTGTGGTGTGAAAAAAAAAAGTAGTTAGTGTAGTTAGTAAACAGTTAATTGACAGTTGAGAGGCGGCCGAAAGAGCAAAGCTCAACCTCCGTAAAATACAACTAAGTGAATACAACTAAGTGAATACCTTTTTTAACTAAGGTGTGTAAAATTGCTTGCGGGCTTGCAAGTTCAAATGCTTTTTCTAGATCAAGGAAGATTACTATAGCTGAACCTGAGTAACTGTTCCTAGTAATGTTGCTATGCAGTTGGCAGTACCTACTCCTCTAGTGAAGCCAAATATGTGTTTATGCAGGTCTCCAGTCTTCCACAGTAGCCTATTTAAGACCACACATTCTGCAGTTTTATTAATGCATGATGTTAATGAAGTTATAGAAGGAACCCAGATACAACTTGTGCATGATACTATTCACATTAGAATACATACTCATTCCCTGTCACACGCATGGTTTTCTATTGTTGTAGGATGCAAGGCCATAAGGGGGGTCCCCCTTTGGCCAAATATTGACTGCCCAGGAGGCATCCCACAACAGTTGCCTAAATCCCAAGTACAGTATCTCTTTATGCCTATACAATGAATAAAAAGCCAAGACAAAAGTCACAGTAAGACTTGAAAGATAAGACCAACCAAGTTATAACTAACTATAAAAAGGCAGCTGGCACTAAAGGAATACGTTACACTAGTGTTTGCACAAGAAAGACTAGACATCCCAAAACCCAAATGAGTTTAAGGATATTCTGCACTATGTGGGGGGATATCCCTACTTTTTACTGTAAAGTAAAATGTGCAATATAGAATTGTTACATGGTAAGAAGATAAATTTTTATTGATAGGATAAAGTGAAATTGATAAGTGGGATAAAATATATTTTGGATATTTAATAAGTGGAAACCTAATTTATTAAATTTAATAAATGTGTGATTCAAATTAAGACTACAGTATTATTTTTGGGTACGCAGTGTGCTACTACTGGGCTACAGGATTCCAGAGAACATTATAAGGTAAGAGGTGACATAAGATTGGATGAAATAGGTTCATCCAATAGTCAAACAAGACAAAGTTAGAGAAAGTTCAGGGGAATGGCACAAGACTAGCTAGTCCAGAACTAAGAGGTATGAGTTACAAGGAAATGCTTCGAGAATTAAACCGCATCACTGAAAGACAGATCGAGTTAGAGGGGGGTGGGTGACACGATTACTGTACATAGAAAAATTATGATAATTTATTTATAAAATATGCATACATAAGAGCCTAATACAGAGGTGTATTTGAAGGTATAAGGGTTGCCTACTAAATAAAGCCAATAATATACAAGAATATAAATTGATATGTTAGGGAACAGAATATTTAGCATAAGTGGTAATCGAATAAGCAGACATGTAGAAATCAAGTACCCAAATGAGCTGCAAACTATTTACCTTAAACCACATCCCTCTAGTGGCCTCAACAAGACAAAGCTGGTGGCTTGTCAAAGGCACCCGTATTGTTCCTGAGGATTTTTTCCAACTTGAACTTGAACTGGAATAGTGTCTAGGCATTTATAGCTTCGACAGGTAGACGCTTCCATGGGTTTATAACCCCATTGGTGAAAAAGCTTCTCTTGCTTTCTGTCCTATATTGTGGCTTTAGCTTGACAGGAAGCCTGTGTATATACTGTATTGTATATACTTCAGGCTTCTATCGTGGTTCCCCCACAAGGTCAAACTATTGACCCTTCACAGGATGCAACCCCTCAACAATTGCCTAAATTCTGGTTACCTATTTACTGCTAGGTGAGTAGAAACATTAGTTAAAAGGAAACATGCCCAACCATTTATGTCCCGCCCGGAAATCAAACCCGGGATCCCCGATTGTGAGTAGAAAATAAAGCCAAGTGTACTACAATACAATCTAGAAATAATTTTTTCATTGTCAGAGTAGTGAACCACCTAACACGAGTGAAGTTGTGATGGCATGCACCATACACGGTTTCAAATGTAGAAACCTCAATAGGCATGAGAACCTATACACCCAAGTTCAGTAAAAATACAGTAATAGTAATTTGTATTTAAAAAGTATACAGAAGAATATGATAGTGGTTTAATAATTGTTACAAATACAGTATGTGTACTGTATTTAATTATCCATTTTTTTACTGAAAAGTTCCTTTTTGTCATTTACATCAATGACATAGATGTGAATATTACAAACCACATCATCAAATATGAAGATAACACAAAGATTTATGGTAAAGTAGGTAGTGAAAATGATACTCAGGCCTTAATAAGAGGCCTGAATATACACAAACTCCACAAGTGGTTGGAAGAATGGCAGATGCTTTTAAATACTGTATAGAAAAATGCAAATCTTTGCATGTGGGACATAATGCATATCACAACTATCAAATCAACAACATTACTTTGCAATAGATTGATGAGGAAAAGGACCTTTGAGTCAGAATCCATAAATTACTAAAAGATGCACAACAAGTGGGAGCTGCCGTAAAAAAACGCTAACCAAATTCTAAGAATAGTCAGATGTGACTTTGATTTCAGTGAAAAGAAGATAAGTTATTCAGCTCTGGTATGTTTTCACTTGGATTATTGTATCCAAGCATGGAGACCTCATCTTCAGAAAGACAAATCGGCTTTGGAGAGACTTCATCACCGGCCAACAAAAAACACAACCACCCATATTAGAGGGTTTGTCATACTAAGTCAACTTCCATACCATGAACGATTGAGAGCCAGAAGGCCATCATTACAAATCAGATATGACAGGGCTGATCTCACTGAAAATTTTAAAATATTGAACAATTTGGAGAATATTGATCCAAACCACTTCTTCAAACGGTCAGATGTAATGCAGACATGGGGCAATGGATTCAAACTCAATTAAGATTTCAACTTTGATTTAACAGAGCAGAAGAAGTTGTTAAACACATGGGGCAAAATCTTACTGAAGCAATTATACGAGTCATAAATACTCATACTCCGCCCAAGTAAAACAGAAACAAGCAACACTTAGTGGGCCAGCCAGAGGCTTAGGGCCCATGCAGGAATATCCCTGAGAAAAAAAAAAGGCCACAATGTAGAAAGGCCACAATGTAGAACAAAACTAGAGATGCTTTTTCACCCAATGGGTTATAAACCCATGAAACAGTCTACCCACCAAAGCCATGGTTTTTTTATTAGCAAAATTAGGTATACACAGCAATGTGCTGCTACCCTATTCTATATGAGATATTACACAGTGAAGATCAAGAACTAGCTATAGGTTCAACTATTATTCCCAAGGCACTGCTGCCATTTAAGATCCTAATATACAAAATCATCAGGACAAATGGGGGGGACCCTTGACAATCTGCAGTCTTCCTGTCCTCACTGAGGCCAACTGAGATAGTGACCCTCAGGTAAATTAATTAGGCCAGTAAGATGCAAAACTTTCAGGCATAATTAAAAATAATTCAGCTAGGTTGTTTAAGGGTTTGATGTGGTAGGCAATACTAAACAATGTATGCTAATATTGTATATAAATTGTTCAAGAAATTTAGCAAGTTATATACAGTACAGCTTTAACGGAAGGCCTAATTGAAAACAATTTTTTTTTGTTTTCTGGTGAATTTTTTTTTTTTGTAATTGGTGAAAATAATCACCAGTTACTGTATATCCATTTCTATATTTCGTGAATTTACCTCCTGAGGGCCACCAACACTAGATTTTTTTTTATTAATAAGGTATACACAACAATGTGCTGCTACCCTATTCTGTAGGAAAGATTACACAGTTGACAAACACCTCCAAAGGATACCTGATCAACCAGGCTGTGACTCATATGTCAGGCTGCGAGCAGCCGCGTCCAACAGCCTTGGTTGACCAATCCAGCAACCAGGACTGGTCGACGACCGGGCCGCGGGGTCGCTAAGCCACGGTCGTAAGGTGTTGATCTACACCTCAAAGTAAGGTGTAGATCAAAAACTAGCAATAAGTTCATCTAATACAGTATTCCCATCTCACAGGATGGTTAGTCATACATGGAATTAGGGGAGAAAATAACAACACTAGTGGCCTTGATGAGGACAGGAAGCCGGCAGCTTGTCAAAGGTCTCCCCATTTGCCCTAGTGATCTTTTCCAGTTGGATTTTAAAATTTAAGTTTTGGCAGGTAGTTGGTTCTATGGTTTATAACCCTGTTGGTGAAAAAGCATATGCATAATGAACTAAATATTAATAAAAAAACATATATAAACTACAGTACAGTATACCAGAGAGCCTGTTATACAGAGTTATATGAACTTGTTTCTTAATGATACTGAACTACTAGGACAAATAAAATACCGGTACCTGTACTTATACAACTGTCATAATATTCAAGATGTCCTGGACAGAATTAGTAAAATGGAATACACAGCAGATGGAATGCAAAGTGAATAAATGCCACATTATAGAACATGGAATAGGAGAGAAAACAACCTACAAATTATATTAATAATGATTAAAGAACTCGTACAAAGAAAGAGATGTAATGGTGGTTCAATAATAAGTTACCAGAAAACCACACATACAATGTTCCAATCTACAAAAGTGGAAGCCGGGAAGCCCCCCTCAATTATAGACCTGTATCATTGACAAGTGTAATAGTCAAAATATTGGAAAAAAATAATTAAAACTAAATGGGTAAACCTGGAGAAAAATTATATAATATCAGACAGACAGTATGGTTTTCGATCTGGAAGATCCTGTGTAACTAATTTCCTCAGTTTCTATGATTGAGCCACAGAGATTTTACAGGAAAGAGATGGTTGGGTTGACTGCATCTATCTAGACCTAAAAATGGCTTTTGACAGAGTTCTACATAAGAGGTTGTTCTGGAAACCGGAACATTTTGGAGGGGTGACGGGTAAGCTTCTAACATGGATGAAAAATTTCCTGATAGAAAAATGAGGGTGGTAATCAGAGGTAATGTATCAGATTGGAGGAATGCCACAAGTGGAGTACCACAGGGTTCAGTTCTTGCACCGGTAATGTTCATTGTCTACATAAACGATCTACCAGATGGACTACAGAATTACTGTATATGAATATGTTTGCTGATGATGCTAAGATAATAGGGAAGATAGGAAACCTAGATGATTGTCATGCTCTTCAAGAAGACATAGACAAAATAAGTATATGGAGCACCACTTTTGCAAATGGAATTTAATGTGAATAAATGCCATGTACTGGAATGTGGAATTGGAGAACATAGACCCCACACAACCTATAAATTATGTGAGAAATCTTTAAAGAATTCTGACAAAGAAAGGGATCTAGGGGTGGTTCTAGATAGAAAACTGTCACCTGAGAACCAAATTAAGAACATTGTGCGAGGAGCCTATGCTACTCTTTCTAACTTTAGAATTGCTTTTAAATACAGTACATGAATGGAGAAATACTAAAGAAATTGTTCACGACTTTTGTAAGACCAAAGCTGTAATATGCAGCGGTTGTATGGTGCCCATATCTTAAGAAGCACATCAACAAACTGGAAAAGGTGCAAAGACATGGCACTGAGTGACTCCCAGAACTGAAGGACAAGAGCTACGAGGAGAGGTTAGAGGCATTAAATATGCAAAAACTAGAAGATAGAAGAAAAAGAGGCAATATACTCACTACGTTCAAAATAGTAACAGGAATTGATAAAATTGATATGGAAGAATTCCTGAGAACCAGAACTTCAAGAACAAGAGGTCATAGATTTAAACTATTGAAACAAAGCTGCCGGAGAAATATAAGAAAATTCACTTTTGTAAACAGAGTGGTAGACGATTGGAACAAGTTAGGTGAGAAGGTGGTGGTAGCCAAAACCGTCAGTAATTTTAAAGCGTTATATGACAAAGAGTGCTGGAAAGACGGAACACCATGAGCGTAGCTCTCATCCTGTAACTACACTTAGGTAATTACAGGGCACTGTGTGAGCAGCTTATGTTTCACTTTCAGACTTCAGAATTACTTTTAAATATATGGATAGTAAAAAAAAAAAAATAAAAAAAAATAAAAAAATAAAAAAAAATTACAACATTTGTGAGACTGAAACTGAGTTATGCAATAGTTTTATGGTACTGGGGCATGCTACTTAGATGGCTTCTGGAACTGAAAAAAAAAAGAACTACAAAAAGAGGCTAGAGATGTTAAATATACCAAAAGGAAAATTTTAAAGGAATAGAGGCAATAAGATCACTACATATAAAATGGTATCTGGAAATTGACAAAATAGACAAGGGCATATTTTTTTTTCAAGAATAATTAGTCATCCCTTTTCTATCATATACATCAGTGACAGATGAGAATATTATCTGTCTATATGTATATATTATATATTATATATAAATATTATATATATATATAAATATTATATAAATATATATAAAATATAAATTATATATATATATAGAATATATATTATATATAAAGCAGTCTCCGTGGTGTAGTGGTAAGACACTCGCCTGGCGTTCCGCGAGCGCTATGTCATGGGTTCGTATCCTGGCCGGGAGGATTTACTGGGCGCAATTCCTTAACTGTAGCCTCTGTTTAACGCAACAGTAAAATGTGTACTTGGATGAAAAAACGATTCATCGCAGCGGGGATCGTATTCCTGGGACCTGCCCGAAACGCTACGCGTACTAGTGGCTGTACAAGAATGTAACAACTCTTGTATATATCTCAAAAAAACAAAAAAAAAAAAAAAAAAAAAAAAAAAAAAAAAAAAAAAAAAAAAAAAAAAAATTACCAATCTTCATCGTCAAATTGGCAGATGACATTAAGATTAGGTCAAGCACGATGCCAAAATGACACGGAGGCCTTACAAAAAGACCTACACGACTTCCACAAATGTTCAGAAAACTGGCAAATACTATTCACGATTGAAAAATTGTATACAAGAACTTGCAAATAGCGCATAATATCCCACCAGTATCATACTAACAACACAACCATGCAGTAGTTTGATGAAGAGAAGGACCTACAAGTGCAATAAAAACATATTAATATCTACTATGCTTTATTAAGTTAAAAAATATCTACTATGTATAATATGTAAGAGGTGTGTTTTTTATTGATAACCTTAGGTACACAGCAATTTTGGGTGCTGAGTTCATTTACCGGTAATATTCCTCATTTCACAGGATGGTTAATCATACTGGAATCTGGAGAGAATATGAAATGCCAATTTAACCTGTTAGGCTGCACTAGCAGAGAACACGAGATGAGTTTTCAGTCTGCCAGCCTGTACTTCATACACTCACGAATATTGTAGGATAATTCGTGTGCTCTACCCAGAGTCTGCTGGTGCAGGCTAATAGATCTGATCTATAAATCCAACTTTTAATAAATAAATAAATAAATATGTTTATTCAGGTAAGGTATATACATACAAGTGACGTTACATTAATGGATCGAATTACTGGAATCTGGAGAGAATATGAAATGCCAATTTAATCTGTTAGGCTGCACTAGCAGAGAACACGAGATGAGTTTTCAGTCTGCCAGCCTATACTTCATACACTCACGAATATTGTAGGATAATGTTTTATGTTTGTAACTCATCTTCTATGTATGTACTTTTACCTGAATAAACATTTTGATTTTGATTTTTTGATTTGATAGATCAGCCTTTCATTTCATGTTCTCTCCTGATTCAATGTATGACTATCAATCCTGTGAGGTGTGGATATTAGATGTACTTATGGCTACTTTTTGAACTGTACTCTGTCATATAAAATAGGATAGCAGCACATTGCTGTGTATACCTAAGCTTGTTAAGTTTAGTTTAGTTCATTTATTATGCGCCCCATACCCATTTTGTGGGCTTTAGGGGAAAGGGTTACAGAGACATAATGGGCTCAGGGACTGAACCCCACAATTCATTTAGCTAAGCAAGTTACAATCTTGATGAGCTAGTTACAAAATTCAGTATAAGTCGTCACATCAACAATAGGTTCGCGATCGACCTCAAATACAGGTTTTAAATTAAGCAACTGACATATGTGGAGCTAGTGTCACAATTTATATGTTTGTCCTGCACACCGCCCCCCATCCAGTGGGCAGCGGTGGATAGGTTACAATCACTCTTAACTAGTACCTACAGTATACAAACTGGGGATATTTGGCTAAAATTTATGGTAGCAGATCATTTTGAATGAAATATTTACATATTGTTCAAACATTGGTTAGAGAATTGTCTCTGAATTCACGTATCTTTTCGCACTCCATCACATAGTGAATTTTGTTAACACAGTTTACATTTGGTCAGGTCTACATCAGCAGATAATGAGAATTCCCAGAGATACTTGTATCTCTTCTGTATCTGTATTGTACTTCGGGCAGAGATACCTGCCCGAAACGCATCTCTTCTGTATCTGTATTGTACTTCGGGCAGAGATACCTGCCCGAAACGCATTGCGTAATAGTGGCTTTAGGCATTGTATGTACTAGCTCTACCTATAATTCGATCCATTAATGTAACCTCACTTGTATGTATATACCTTACCTGAATAAACATTTATTTATTTATTTATTTATTTATATTTATTTATTGTAACCGAGTCTAAGCCGAGCAGTAGTAACATCTAGAAGTCTGCTGATTTTACTGGATTAACCATAGATGTGTGGCTCCTCTTGCATGATAGTATGATGATAGAAAGATATATAGAGAAGATATGAGAAGAGAAGAGAAGAGAAGAGAAGAGCAGCTGAGAAAAGGTATGAAAATGATATAGCTAACAAAGCCAAGACTGAACCAAAGCTACTACACAGTCACATCAGGAGGAAGACAACAGTGAAGGAACAGGTGATTAAACTTAGGGTGGGCGAGGACAGGTACACAGAGAATGACAAAGAGGTGTGTGAAGAACTCAACAAAAGGTTCCAGGAGGTCTTTACAATAGAACAGGGAGATATCACGGCGCTGGGAGAGGTGGCAGCAAACCAGGTGACCTTGGATAGGTTCGAAATTACAAGAGATGAGGTCAAAAAGCACCTATTGGAGCTGGATGTGAGAAAAGCTGTTGGGCCGGATGGAATCTCGCCATGGGTATTGAAAGAGTGTGCAGGAGCACTTTGCTTACCACTCTCCATAGTGTATAGTAAGTCACTGGAAACGGGGGACCTACCAGAAATATGGAAGACTGCTAATGTAGTACCAATATACAAAAAGGGTGACAGACAAGAGGCACTGAACTACAGGCCAGTGTCCTTAACTTGTATACCATGCAAGGTGATGGAGAAGATTGTGAGAAAAAACCTAGTAACACATCTGGAGAGAAGAGACTTCGTGACAACCCATCAACATGGGTTCAGGGAGGGTAAATCTTGCCTTACAGGCTTGATAGAATTCTACGATCAGGTGACAAGAATTAAGCAAGAAAGAGAAGGGTGGGCGGACTGCATTTTTTTGGACTGTCGGAAAGCCTTTGACACAGTACCCCATAAAAGGTTGATGCATAAGCTGGAGAAACAGGCAGGAGTAACAGGTAGGGCGCTCCAGTGGATAAGGGAGTACCTAAGCAATAGGAAGCAGAGAGTTACAGTGAGGGGTGAGACCTCAGACTGGCGTGAAGTCACCAGTGGAGTCCCACAGGGCTCTGTACTTGGACCTATCCTGTTTCTGATATACGTAAATGATCTCCCAGAGGGTATAGACTCATTCCTCTCAATGTTTGCTGACGACGCCAAAATTATGAGAAGGATTAAGACAGAGGAGGACAGCTTGAGACTTCAAGAAGACCTGGACAAGCTGCAGGAATGGTCGAACAAATGGCTGTTAGAGTTTAACCCAAGCAAATGTAATGTAATGAAGATAGGGGTAGGAAGCAGGAGACCAGATACAAGGTATCATTTGGGAGATGAAATACTTCAAGAGTCAGAGAGAGAGAAAGACCTGGGGGTTGATATCACGCCAGACCTGTCCCCTGAAGCTCATATCAAGAGGATAAAATCAGCAGCATATGCCAGGTTGGCTAACATAAGAACGGCCTTTAGAAACTTGTGTAAGGAATCTTTCAGAACATTATATACCACATATGTCAGACCAATCCTGGAGTATGCGGCTCCAGCATGGAGTCCCTATCTAGTCAAGCATAAGACTAAACTGGAAAAGGTTCAAAGGTTTGCCACCAGACTAGTACCCGAGCTGAGAGGTATGAGCTACGAGGAGCGACTGCAGGAATTAAACCTCACTTCGTTGGAAGACAGAAGAGTTAGGGGGGACATGATCACCACATTCAAGATTCTCAGGGGAATCGACAGGGTTGATAAAGACAGGCTGTTTAACACAAGGGGCACACGCACTAGGGGACACAGGTGGAAACTGAGTGCCCAAATGAGCCACAGAGATATTAGAAAGAACTTTTTTAGTGTCAGAGTGGTTGACAAATGGAATGCATTAGGAAGCGATGTGGTGGAGGCTGACTCCATACACAGTTTCAAGTGTAGATATGATAGAGCCCATTAGGCTCAGGAAACTGTACACCTGTTGATTGACGGTTGAGAGGCGGGACCAAAGAGCCAGAGCTCAACCCCCGCAAGCACAACTAGGTGAGTACAACTAGGTGAGTATATAGTCTACCAGCCTTCACTAGCAAACTCATCCAATATTCGTGAGTGTAATGATATGAAGTTTTCGAGCGCTATGTATTTTTTACATTTAAAATGTTCACTAGTATTATTAATCGAATCAAAATTACCAAAAATGTATTATATTATTATAACATGTTTTGATCTCGTATTCACTATAAATACTCATCGCAGTATTACCAAACCTAATTTGTCTCACATGTCCACTACCACATTTTGTATCACGTCAGTCAATAGTTCAGCATATTCACATATAACATTAGGCCAAAAGTTTGATTAATAAATGTTTCATGAAACGTATATTTGAATTCTTACTATAATTATTTAGTGTTCAAATATCTAATATCCAAGTTCCCGTGTGTACCGTGAGTTGGTAAGAGTGTTGCGGCCGCAGGTTTGGAAAACATGAGACGCCAGCATATAGGTGCAAGGTCCAGTATAATAAAAAGATTACTTGTATAGCACTACAGCTATATCTTGCAGACATCAAGAGGTCGAGGAGACAGCGTAAAGTACGCTGCACCTACCGTAAATAAGAGGAAGATTGGTGTCATATTTATCACATTAAAGTGAGTAAATATTCCTGCATTGTAAATTTGTTCATAGTTCACAGTGGAGTTTGAGAGGCATGGGGGTGTGGGGAAGAGAATTATCAAGGGAAAGCGCCAAGCCATTAAGACTATAGAACTGGGAAGGAATAAAGATTTGGGATGGGACGGAGGGTAAGGAACGGTGCCCATCCACTTGGACGGTCTGGGATTGAACGCCGGCCTGCATGAAGAGATGGGGGTGTGGATGGACCTACACCCCGTCGCTCTACCGTCCAGCGACAGGGTGTAAATGGAATCCAACCACCAAAAACTAGCCATAATAATCTATTATATCTTGAATGACTTAACCACTACCCAACCATTAAGAAACTAGCCTGGCATAACATACAAAAACGTTTAGAACTGCTGTAAACAAGTAGTGACTAGTGAGCTGTAAATGAGGCAAATTGGCTCATTTGGCTAGAGACAGACTTGGACCACCTATATCCTGGCAAGGTGAGACCCATCTCGCCTACATCTAGGTGTTGAAATGAGTTGGGCCACCTATATCTCGTAAGAGTTACCTGGTTGATGGGGTTCTGGGAGTTCTTCTACTCCCCAAGCCCGGCCCGAGGCCAGACTTGACTTGTGAGAGTTTGGGCCACCAGGCTGTTGCTTGGAGCGGCCCGCAGGCCCACATACCCACCACAGCCCGGTTGGTCCGGCACTTCTTGAAGGAAACAATCTAGTTTCCTCTTGAAGATGTCCATGGTTGGTCCTGTAATATTTCTGATGCTTGCTGGTAGGACGTTGAACAACTGTGGACCTCTGATGTTCATGCAGTGTTCTCTGATTGTGCCCATGGCACCTCTGCTCTTCACTGGTTCTATTCTGCATTTTCTTCTATGTCGTTCACTCCAGTACGTTGTTATTTTACTGTGCAGATTTGGGACCTGTCCCTCCAGTATTTTCCATGTGCATATTATTTCATATCTCTCTCGTCTCCTTTCTAGTGAGTACATTTGGAGAGCTTTGAGACGATCCCAATAATTTAGGTGCTTTATCTCGTCTATGCGTGCCGTATATGTTCTCTGTATTCCTTCAATTTCAGCAATCTCTCCTGCTCTGAAGGGGGAAGTGAGTACCGAGCAGTACTCAAGACGGGACAACACAAGTGATTTGAAGATGACAACCATTGTGATGGGATCTCTGGACTTGAAGGTTCTCGTAATCCATCCTATCATTTTTCTGGCTGACGCAATACTTGCTTGGTTATGCTCCCTAAACGTTAGGTCGTCGGACATCATTATTCCCAAATCCTTGACATGCTGTTTTCCTACTATAGGCAGATTCGATTGTGTTTTGTACCCTGTATTATGTTTAAGATCCTCATTTTTGCCGTATCTGAGTACCTGGAATTTATCACCGTTAAACATCATGTTATTTTCTGCTGCCCAATCGAAAACTTTGTTAATATCTGTTTGTAGTTTATCAATGTCTTCAGCAGAGGTAATTTTCATGCTAATTTTTGTATCATCTGCAAACGATGACACGAAGCTGTGTCTTGTGTTTTTGTCTATGTCGGATATGAGAATAAGGAACAGCAGTGGTGCAAGGACTGTACCTTAAGGTACAGAGCTTTTAACTGCGCTCGGACTCGATTTTACATGATTGACTGTTACTCTTTGTGTTCTGTTCGACAGGAAATTGAGTATCCAGCGTCCTACTTTACCAGTTATACCCATTGACCTCATTTTGTGTGCAATCACTCCATGGTCACATTTGTCGAATGCCTTTGCAAAATCAGTGTATATGACATCTGCATTATGTTTTTCCTCTAATGCCTCTGTGATTTTGTCATAGTGGTCAAGTAGCTGTGAGAGGCATGATCTTCCTGCTCTAAATCCATGTTGGCCTGGATTGTGGAGGTCATTGGTTTCCATGAATCTAGTGACCTGACTCCTGATCACTCTCTCAAATACTTTTATTATATATATTATAGTTAGTTCTGAACGATCTGCATTTAGTGGACATATGATCACATTGTACAGAGGCGTTTCAACACGGCTTGCCTTCTGATTGTCCAAGTTGTATATATGTGGTTAGTTTAGGTTTTATTAGATTGGGTTAGGTTAGGTTTTATTAGGAAGGGTTAGCTTTTATTAGGTTGGGTTAGGTTAACAAGGATTTAAAGATTTAAAATACTTGGGTATTAGGTGATGCATGGATCCAGGGAGGCCGGGTCCTGTACCATCTGCATCCAGGGTGGGTTTACCCCTTCTTTTCAGGACAAGTGTCACAACCTTTGAATTGTTCATGAATAAATCAACCCTGCTTCTTGTTCAGAAAATGTGGTGGGACCTTTGTTGTTTACCACATATAAATGATTTGGGTTCAGGATTCAGCAGCAGTATTTGAATATTTGCAGATAAGAAAATTAGGTGTTGTTGTTGTGTTGATTTAGGGGCGACGACGATCGTGGGATCGGATGCGCCCGTGTAAATTAGATGTGAAATAATCAAAAGAAGATAAAAGATCACTTCAACATGATCTAGATAGGCTTTTGGTTAGGTTGAAAGATTGACATCAATTTTAAGGCTGACAAATGTAAGTTTCTGATGTTAGGTAATGATAGGTAGGTAGGTTAGGTACTAGCTCAAGATGGTAACAAACTGACAGCTGGAGTATGCTACAGGGTGGACACAACAACAGCAAAGGAAGTTACTAATCTGCGTAATGAGATCAGTGCTGCATCACAAACCCAAACTCATATAATGGGCAACTTTAACCACGAGATAATAGATTGGATAAATCTAACATTGCAAGCAGAAGAACAATTTCTTGACTTGGTGCAGGATTCCTTTTTCATACAGCATGTGACAGATTCCACTCGAGGTAACAGCATTCTGGATCTTGTGCTAACATCAGAAGAGGGCATAATTGATTAAATTTATGTAAGGGAAAAGCTCACCCCATCATGTGATGACAATATTCTAAGATGGAGTACAATTATGGAAACTCATGCAAAGGTCCAGGATGAGGACTTTCTAGGTTACCATTGAGGAGACTACCAAGAAATTGCAATGAGAGAGAAATTGCAAAACACCACCTGGAGGGAGCTGATAGGTGACCAGGGCATGGAAGCATCATGGGACAATTTAAAAAGGTCATTACTGAACTTGATCAAAAATATGTGCCAAAACATAAAGAAAATAAAGGGAACTAGATAGATGGACACAAGTAGTAAAAAGAGCTTAGTTAACTAAACGGAACCTCTAGAGATGGTATACAGCCACGATGAACATCATATATTATGAGATATATAAAAAGGGCATTAAATTCAGCCACCCAGGAAATCAGACCAGCCCAAAGAAACTCCAAAAGAAAACTTGTCCAAAACATAAGGAAAATCCAAAGTCATTTTATGCCTATATATGCAGTAAAATCAAAATGAAGGAATCTATAGGACCCTTAAAAGATGAGACTAACCAAGTTATAGTGGATGATAAAACAGCAGCAACACTGAATGAATATTTTATATCAGTGTTCACACTAGAGAGATTGGATGACATCCCATTAGCCACACAACTGGAGTATGCAGCTCCAGCTGGAGTTCATACATAGTTAAACACAAGATGAAGTTAGAGAAGATTCAGAGGTATGCCACCAGACTGGTCCGGAACTGAGAGGAATGATTATGAGGAAAGTCTAAGGGAGCTGAACCTCACAACCCTGGAAAAACAGAAGAGTAAGTGGAGACATGATAACCACCTACAAATTCTCAGGGGAATTGACAGGGTGGACAAAGACCAAACTCTTCAGCACGGGTGGGACACGAACAAGGGAACACAGGTGGAAACTTAGTACCCCGATGAGCCACAGAGACGTTAGAAAGAATTTTTCAGTGTCAGGGAGTTAACAAATGGAATGCATTAAGTAGTGTTGTGGGGAGCAGACACCATATACAGTTTCAAATATAGATAGATAGAGGCCAATAGGCTCAGGAATCTGTACACCAGTTGATTGACAGTTGAGAGGTAGGACCAAAGAGCCAGAGCTCATCCCCTGCAAACACAACTAGGTGAGTACAAATATTTGAAGGAGGTGAGGAGAAAGAATTAAGGGATATACACAATGTGCAACGCAATCAGGAAGAGCGTTGACAAGCTAAAAGACTCAAAGCCCCAAGTGTGGATGGAATTCAATCCAAAGTTGTAAAGGAACTGGCAGATACACTATACATACCACTGAAACTCATTTTCAGAAAATTCTGGATCAACGGATTGTTCTCTAAGATTGGAAATACCTGTATGCAAATGTTACCCCTATAAAAAACAGAAAGAGCTTGGCAGAACACTACCATCCGATCAGCTTGACATCACACATTTGCAAGTTCATAGAGAGAACTAAGGAAGGGGATCATCCAACATCTCACAGAAAACAATCTTGTAAAATCAACGCAACATGGGTTAAAAATAGATCCTGCCTTAACAAATCTTCTCACATTTTGGAAACAGTAACCAGTTATTCAGAAAAAGGACATTTGGTAGATGTAGTTTACAGGACTTTGCTAAAGCCTTGACAAGGTACCATAGAAAGACTAACAAGAAAACTAGAGACACGTGGAAAATGGGAGAATATGGAAATGGAGAAACATGATATATAAACAAAGAAGCAAAGGGTTGTGCTAAATGGGAATGAATCTGACTGGAGAAATGTGTAAGAGTACCACCACAGGGGTCCATTTTGGGGCCACCCCTTTTGTCATATACATCAATGACATAGATGAGAATATTACAAACCACATCATCAAATTGCAGATGACACTAAGATTTATAGTAAAATGGGAAGTGAATATAACAAACTTGAAACCATCCATTATTGTAATTTCTAGCATTCCTTAGTATTTCTATCATCTTTTGACACCGTTCAGGGTGATCCTCAAAGGTCAATCTTCCCTTTTAGTACAGTGGTACCTCGGTTTAAGAGTTTTATGGTTCTCGGAGAGCTTCGTATTCCGAAAACTCGTATTCTGAAGCGAATTTCCCCATAGAAATAATGGGAAATGAATTAATCCGTTCCTGACTACCCCCGAAAACCCCATATCAAACTAAATTTTTATACCTAATTCATCTAAATAACCCTACAAAACTAGTTCAAGTTATTACTTACCTTGCTGATGAATCGCTGTAGGCGTATGGAAGAGGTGAGGGAGGGGGGGAGGAGAGGAGTTACTGTTTGGAAGGGGAGTCCCCTTCCCAATCACATCAGGCATTGAGGACCTTTCAGGTGTGCCTCCCTGGCACATTTTATCTGAGTGCCACTAGGTCCTGGCTGAGGCTCACTGCTCGAGTTTTCTCACCAAATGTTCCATGGAAGCTTGCTTTTCCCTTCTTCGCAAGGTCTCTCTGTAGTAAGGTTGTTAGGCGGTAAGTCCTGTTTCGTTGATTGTTCTACTCTTTTGCCACTTAGCACTCATAATCTCATTTTCTTCTTAAGTATAGTGCATACTGTTGATGTGGCTTTGTTGTACTGCTACAAAGTTCAATAACACGTGTACCGTTCTCATGCTTCCGAATTATCTCTTGTTTCTCCTCTATTGTCATCCTCACATGGGCTTTCTGGCTTTACCTTACCACTGGCTTTCTTGGACTCATGGTGAGATATATAATAACAAATTTGTATAGTCAAATCCCAAAAATCCAACAAAATACACTGAAAATCCACGCGAAGATTGATGAGAGGGTAGTCACTGAGCGCGGACAATGGTAAACTGAGAGGGCGGACGGGCGGAGGGGCGACGATCGCCCAGCCACCACTGCGCTAGGTAGCCTGTACGCGTATCAACAATCCGTGTCCCGAGGTAACCCTCGCCTTCCGAGACACATTTTCCGAGGAAATCCTGCTCGTATTCCGAAAAACTCGGTATACAGGGACACTCGTATTCCGATGTACCACTGTACTTTTACGAACATGTGCGCACGTGTGGTTGTGTGCATGTGTTAGAGAGAAATATATGTAGTTAACATAATAGAGGAAATAGTTAGAAAGGCGGGGGTCAAGAGCTAATAATCGATTCTGCAGGCACAAATAGTAAATACCGTGTTGATATTCTTCAGCTATATCTTGCTCATGTTGGTCCCCATTCAGATTATGCAGTTTGGTTTTGTTCACTATTCTACAGAATGGATATAAATTCACTAGAATGCATTCAGCATAGGATGACAATGTTATTCCCAAATTAGAAATCTTCCATGTGAAGACTGATTGAAAAAGCTTATTTACATTCTCTTGAAAGCAAAGAGTTAGGGCTGACCAGTTGACGTTTTACAAGTGGAGAGAATGGGCATAACCATAAGGGTATTATTAAGGTGTTAAATATATCAGCATAAATAGAACATGAAGCAAATGGATATAAATTGGATAAGTTTAGATTTAGGAAAGACCTGGGTAATACTGGTTTGGAAATGGTTGATTTGTGGAACAAATTACCATTTAACATAATAGATGTGGGGATATTTAAGACTGCTATTTAACATAACGGATCTGGCTTTGTGCCCTGGAGAGGCCACTCCAGACCGACAACCAGAGCGCAATTCCATAATCTCCTGAGACGATGGATGTTTACTATGCTGTGAGGGACCCCTTGATTGTTTTATGGGTAGAATAGACATACTGTATATGAATGATTTGGGTGTATAAATAAGAGCTGCCACGGTGGGCTAATCAGCCTTCCGCAGTTTCCTTAATCAATCTTCTCCAGTTGACAATCTTCTCTGGTATGTCCAATTTGTTCAAATGTATTTTCACCTGAAATATGTTTCTGTTCTCTTTTGGTTTCCCAATTGTTGAGCTT
>WNGS01000411.1:14544639-14570388 GCA_020271785.1 Procambarus virginalis
AGGGTTATTTGGATTATAGACCTTGAAAGCTAGATGGCCCCTCCATGACATTGTGCCTTCATCCAAACAGATTTTTCTGAGGAATGTATAATGTTTTGCATTTATGTGCGAGATAGTCCATGGATGTCTTTTATTAGTCTGTCTTGATTGTCTTTGGGAATGGCATTGTTATGAGTATGAAAATGCTTTGCAATAATTTCACAGTCTCCTTGATGTAGTGGTAAGACACTCGCCTGGCGATACGCGAGCGCTATGTCATGGGTTCGTATCCTGGCCGGGGAGGATTTACTGGGCGCAATTCCTTAACTGTAGCCTCTGTTTAACGCAACAGTAAAATGGTACTTGGATGAAAAAACGATTCTTCGCGGCAGGGAATCGGTATTCCAGGGACCTGCCCGAAACGCTACGCGTACTAGTGGCTGTACAAGAATTTTTTTTTTTTTTTTTTTTTTTTTAAAAAAAAAAAAAAAAATCATAACAATTTTTGCCTTTACTGGACTCTGACGAATTTCTGTCTACAAACGGACTCTGACGAATTTTGCTCACAGAGTGGACTCTGAATAATTTTCTGGCCCAAACTAGACTCTGACGAATTTAGGTTAACAATCAGGACTCTGTTAATTTTAGGAGGACAAAGTGACTCTGACGAATTTTCCATGTCCTACAACGGGACGTCCTGGTGAATCTGAGCTTAAACTGAACTCTGACAAAATTTCTGTGGTTAATTGTACTGTTAATTTTCAGGGTAAAACTTGACTGATTGTTCAGGCCTAAACTGACTCTGATGAAATTTCTGTCCTACAACTGGACTTGATTATTTCAGGCATAAACTGAACTCTGATAAATTTAGCGTTAACTCTGATAATTTTGCTAACAAAGTGGACTCTGAAGAATTTGGCTTAAACTGGTTTTTTTGACTAATTTTCGGTCTTTAAATTGCATATAAAAATAAATGTTATGGCTAAGTTGTCTGTTTTCCTTAACACAACATCTATGACAAGTTTCTCTGAAATGGACTTTGAAAAAAATACGAGGTGTTGAAAACTGGTAAAATATGCCCGTAGAGTTTACCTGGAAATGCTGGGTAATATGGACCCTTTTTTCTGAATTTTTTCTATAAATTTTCCAACTTATTTTCCTCATAAGAACTTTTAACAAACTTCTATCATCTCGGAAATTATTTTTCTCATAAGAATTCCCTAATTCCAAATCTGGGAGTGCCCCAATTCGCCTGAAACCCCTGGCAACGCACAGACGATTTTTCCCGTGAATTTTCCCCCATAAGAAACCTTTAACTCCAAATCGGCACTTTTTTCCTGAGAAAAAAATCTTCTCTGCGCTGCCATCCCTACTACTTAAATGCAATTTAAGCTTTGTTAATCTTTCTTCATGGAAGATTTCTAATTTGGGATAATTAGTCATCTACGTTGGGCATTCAGTGAATTTATATCCATTCTTAGTAGCGACCAAAACGAACTGCATAATCTAAATGGGGCCAACAGAGCAAGATATAGCTGAAGAACCACACCAGGTGTCTTGTTACTAACATTTCGATTAATAAATCCCAGTGTCCTATTTGCCTTATTACGAACATTTATGCATTGATCTCTTTTGTTTAAGTCTTATAATCATAACTCCCAGATCCCTTTCGCAATCCGACTTCGCAATCTCAACACCATCTAGCTCGTATCTTGTAACTCTATCATCATTACCTAGCCTCAGAACTTTACATTTATCAGCATTAAACTGCATCTGCCAATCTTTTGACCATTCAAAACCCTATTTAGATCAACTTGAAGTGATAGCGAGTCGTCTTCCGTGTTAATTTCCCTACCGATTTTTGTATCGTCTGCAAATTTGCAGATGTTGCTACTCAAACCTGAATCGAAATCATTTTATATATTATACACAGAGGTCCCAGGACAGAGCATTGAGGCACTCCACTAACACTGTTTCCTTTGGAATAGCCATGCCCTAATTCAACTTAATATAACGCCCCAATACCATGAGCCTCTATTTTTTTTTAATCAGTCTTTATGTGGCACTGTATCAAAAGCTTTGCTAAAGTCAAGGTACACATCACAATCCTTACCACTATCAACTGCCTCAACTATGCTGGAATAAAAAGATAGCAAATTTGTTAAACATGAACGGCCATTTGTAAAACCATGTTGCGACTCGTTTATTAATTTATTTTTCAAGATGAAGACGAATTGTATTTGCAACCATAGATTCAAGTAACTTTCCCACAATAGACGTTGGCTAATTGGCCGATAGTTTGACGTAAGTGATCTATCTCCTTTCTTAAAAATTGGTACCACATTAGCTACCTTCTATGACTCTGGCACTCTACCTAACTCGATTGATTTATTAAATGTGGTAGTGGCTCGGAAAGCTCCTCTTTGCATTCTTTAAGCACCCTGGCAAACACTTCATCCGGCCCTGGGGATTTGTTTGGTTTTAGTTTTAGTATTTGTTAATTACATCCTCCCTGGTAACTGCTAAACTAGTCAACCTGTCCTCGTCCCCACCCACATATATTTGTTCGGCTGAAGGGGATGAGGTTCATATTGTATCGGTCATAAAATTATTGAAAAAAAAGTACATGCCACAATTTACCTGTTTGCCAGTGCATTCTCATCACTGGCTTCTTCACAATGCTCATAAACATTGTCAGTCACAAAAATCTGGCAAGCTATTTTACTCACTTCATCCCACTTACTGTTTGTGTTAGAAGCATTGGACATGCTTTGTGATGCCTACCATAAATTTCGGCAAATCTTGCATAATAAATAACTAAAAATCCCAGAGGGCAGGTCAGATCCCAGAGCAGGCCCTGCATGTGTGGCAGTATCAACATTATCACTCCCCTCACTTTAAATTTCATCCTCACCTGCTGTTTCAGTTTCAGCCCTCATTATCTACATCACTGTCACTTTCGGCACTTTCAAGTTCAGAAAATTCTTTAACTAAAAGCCTGGGGCCAGATTCGCGAAGCAGTTACACAAGTACTAACGAACGTGTACATCTTTCCTTAATCTTTGATGGCTTTGGTTACATTTATTCAACAGTTTACAAGCATGAAAACTTCCCAATCAACTGTTATTGTTATAAACAGTCTCCAGGTGCTTCAGAGCTCATTAACTGTATAATAATTGTAAACAAAGCCGCCAAAGATTGAGAAAAGATGTACAGGTTTGTAAGTGCTTGCGTAACTGCTTCGTGAATCTGGCCCCTGAAATTTTGTTGGTGTGGGTGAACACTATTTGGCTTCTCTCCGACGTGTTTCTTTCTCCGCTTTCGTCCTGGCATGACTGTGTTCTTAATCACTATCCATCTTTGAGTAAATATAGTGTATAAAGGCAGTAACAAATATAGCCAAGGAAAAATAGCCAGAATGGGCACAAATGTTGGACACAAGGGGAGACTGTAGCGGTCACGAGAGTAGACACGATAACATGGGCCTACTGCATGGCAGGCGGTGCTGTGATACCACATGGGCCGTCACAGAAGAATAATAAAATGGGAAGAACTTGGCACACGTTTTAAAACACGTCTTATAATGACCAGGGGGAAAATGGAATTTTAAAATATTTTAATTTTGGATGCAAAATGCATCACTGCCAAACTTCCGTAGTTATTTATGGATGCAGTATACGTCACCGACGGCTGAAAGTGTTAAGTGTTTGTCACTGGTTAAAGAATTGGTTAATTTTTGGTGGATATGGAACCCTAGTAAAAGTATGGTTATGATTTCTCACCTCCAGCTGCTTCAACACACGCTGGAAACCCAATATGGTGTAAAAAAAAATTACACGGTAAATTATATCATTTTGGGTTACTGGAAGGCCCAAATTAAGTTCGCTGAGAACGTACTTGTCGTTGGAGTAGGGAGCACGGTGTAACGATGGACTAAGGGTAAAGTTTACATGTTGAGAGCTCTGAACCTTGCAACTGAACCACTTAACATTATTGTTGTCCACCGATGCAATCCTTGGATCACTGATGGAGTAGTTATGCACTCCAGGGCCGATTAATAGCAAGGGCCGATAGCGTAGCTGACGAAAGCTTCACTTCTCTGTACCTTGTGATCTTGAGATGATTTCGGGGCTTGTTTTTTTTTTTTAGTGTCCCCGCGGCCCGGTCCTCGACCAGGCCTCCACCCCCAGGAAGCAGCCCGTGACAGCTGACTAACACCCAGGTACCTATTTTACTGCTAGGTAACAGGGGCATAGGGTGAAAGTCTGCCCATTGTTTCTCGCTGGCGCCTGGGATTGAACCCAGGACCACAGGATCACAAGTCCCGCGTGCTGTCCGCTCGGCCGACCGGCTCCCCAAAGCTCGAGAAAAGCCGTCCAATGGCCGTCACGTAGTCTTGTGGCCGAGGTGTGGTAGCAAGTCTTTTTGTGCGCTCCTCCTCCTCTCTCAACCCCTCTCTCGCGTATGCGCAACATATTTTTGTAGAAACGGAAAATTCTTTTCCTTGTAATTACTCTACTTAATAAGTTAATGAGAATAGGGTCGCAATTATAGGGAGTTATATATTATTTAAATTCTCATCCAATAATAATTAATATGAAGTGTTCTTATTAAACGAGAAATGGAAAGAAATTTGTTTCCTCCATGTTAGTTTAAGACAACAGATAAACTGTTATGTAGTGGTCTTTTAGTTGATAACTACAGGTAGTTATTAGATTACTAGTTGTTATATTATCAGGTATTAATTCTTGTAAAGAATACTGACAAAGGGTGAGAATATTATTCAATTCTCTGGCATGTTGACAATATTTATTCCTTGCTGGATATTATCTGACGCAATACTGTCCCTCTATGTGGTAAGAATTTGGTAAATGATGCACAGATAGGAAAATATTAATTCGGTAATTCTACAAATTAGTAGGATTAGTATATACTATGCCTAGCATACAATGGTGATGTATTAGTGATGGAAACTTTCCAACAAGGGGTAGCAAACACACTAAATGATTATTTTACGTCAGTAGTCACACTCGAAAGGTTGGATAACATCCCATCACCCAAACAAATGTTTGAAGGAAGGGTGGAGAATGAATTTAACAATACCAGTGTCCCCATAACATGTAAAATAATTAGGAAGATGATTAACAAACTGAAAAAACTCAAAAGTCCCAGGTGTGGATGGAATCCAATCCCCAAAGTCTTAAAGGAACTGGCAGAAGAACTATGCCTGCTGCTGAAACTACTTTTCACAAAATCTCTGGAACAAGGGGTAGTCCCCCTAGATTGGAAATATGCAAATGTTACCCCTATTTTCAAATAAGGCAGAAAGAGCTCGGCAGAAGACTACCGGCCGATCAGCTTGACATCACACATCTGCAAGTTCATGGAGAATCCTCAGGGAGGGACTTGTTCACCATCTTTCAGTGAACAACTTTGTACAATCGACACAACATGGGTTTGTTAAAAACAGATCCTGCCTTACAAAATTTATCACATTTTTGGAAGCGGTAACGAGCTACTCGGATAAGGGCCTTCTGGTGGATGTAGTATACATGGATTTTGCTAAAGCCTTCGATATGGTACCACAAGACTGGCAGGAAAATTACAGTCCCATGGAATAAATGGGAAAGTATTAGAATAGATAAGCAATGGTTGAAGGAAGGAAAACAAAGGGTCGTGCTAAATGGAAACGAATCTGAATGGAGAAATATGATAAGAGGGGTGCCACAAAGGTCCATTTTGGGGCCTACCCTCTTTGTCACATACAGTACATCAATGACATAGATGAGAATATTATAAACCACATCATCAAATTTACAGACATAAATATTCGTGGTAGTCGGAAATTATAATGATACTAGCAGTACTCGGCCACGCATTGCTGTGGCTCGGCAACCTTCCCTGTCCCGCAGTCCTCCCCACCGTTCCCCCCTCACCCATCTCCTCGGCCTCCCAACCATTCCCCACTCCACCGTCCCCTCGTCCTCCCCACTATTCCCCACTCCATCATCCCCTCGTCCCCATCATAACAAACTCCCCCGTCCCCTCGTCCTTCCCCCACCATTACCCCCTTCCTTGTTCCCTCATCCTCCCCACCATCTCTCACTTCCGTCCCCTCATTATCCCCACCGTTTCCGCATATAGGTTCCCACTCCCTCGTCCGATGCCTTCCCAAATGGTCTGATGCTCCCATCGGAAATTGGGAACATAAAGTGATCTGATGTGCCCATCACTGAAATATAAGAAAGTTAAAAAATGAAATGAATATATGAAAAAATAAAAAAATAAACTGTACTCATGAAATGAATGGTATGGTAAACAACACAGCTCAATTCCAACGCAATTCACACAAAATAGTTAAGTCAAAATGAAAATAAATCAAAATCTATAAAAATTAAATTTATTAATGCAACCAGAAACATTGAAATGGAATTGTAACATATTTAGTATAGCATGTGTGTTGGTCTTACATGCAACAGATGGTGCTGTTTTTAAGGAAAAGCATAGTTTTACTTGTCACAGGTGTGGCATCTATACTTATACTTATGAAATGAACGGTATGGTAAACAATACAGCTCAATTCCAACAGTCGCACAAAATAATTCAATAAAAAGTAAAATAAATTGAAATCTATGAAAATAAAATTTATCAATGCAATCGGAAACATTTAAATGGAATTCATGACGTATTTAGTATAGCGAGCATGTTGCTATTACGTGCAACAGATGGCGCTGTTTTTCAAAAACGTGTGTGTTTACCTGTCACAGGGGTGGCATCTATATAGTAGGTATATATAAAAGATGAGCCTATTCGAATGCAACGTCGAGTCAAAATTTCAAAGCAATCGGTGAAGAACTTTCGGAGATTACAGCATGTGTTGCTCTTATGTCAAACAGATGGCGCTGTTTTTCCTAAAAAAGCTTTTTTTTTTCCTGTCACAGGTGAAGCATGTATATATTATATATATAAAAAGACGCGCCTATTCGAATGCAACGTTGTCAAAATTTCAAAGCAAATGGTAAAGAGGTTTCGAAGATTTCCTTCACATGAAAAACACATGAAAAAGTTTAAAAAAAAAAAAAGTTTTTTCCCGTAACAGACGTTGCATCTGAATAGTATGTATAAAAACCCGCTCGGATGCGAATGGAACGTTGTGTAAAAATTTCAAACCCATCGGTGAAGAACTTTCGGAGAGTAGCGATTTTGAACAAACGAACATTTACATTTTTATTTATATAGATTGAAGCTTTAAAAAGAGATCTGCATTAACTCCACAGAGGGTCAGAAGATAGGCCAATGCTTTGTAATATTGACAAATGAAAGACCATGCATGTGGGGCATAACCTACACCACGACTACCGAATGAACACTTTCCCGAGGCACGTGCCCCAACCCACCATAACCCACAAAATGGCTTCAAACCCACCCGAGGTGGACCTGGCTTCTCCCAAGAGAGTGTACCCACACTAACATATGTACTCTTTCCAGTGTTCTGACCTCAATTTTCGAGCTACATTGTTCATTTTGGTATCAAATTGTTCGCAATCTAAATGTGTCACATTTTAAAACTAGTCCCAAAATAATTAACAAATTTTAATTTCGGATGCAACATGTGTCCCTGCTGGATATCTGTAAGATTATTAATGAACGTAAACTGTGTCACAGCCAGACGAAAGTGTTAACACTATCGCGCACGTAGGCGTGCAAGTGCATCTGATATTTTTCTCTAGTGTCCGAGCAGCAGACACGTGCTCACATCCATTATTAAAATGTTAAAAATCTAAATTTTATCCGATCAATCTGGGACTGGTTTCAAAATGAGCACCTTTAGTTTGCACACAATGTGATACCATAATGACGATGTAGCCTGACAATTGAGGTCAGAACACTGGAAAGATTATAAATACTTTTGTGGTGATGTGTCCAAAACTTAAAATATTTGTTAAAATTCCATTTATTGTTCTATTATGGGACTAGTTTTAAAATGCATGCCTTTATATTCCAAACAATTTGATACCAAAATGAAATATGTAACACGAAAATGATGGTATCAAACTGAAACGAGTATACATGTTAGATTGCGGGTGTACCAATTGGTGCTCGCTCACGGGTAACGGTTTGCTGACTTTAGGCTTTGCTGTGGGGGGGGGGGGTCATGCTGGGCTTTTGGGCCTTATATGCATACATCCCTGTAGGGAATTCTGTTGCGCGCACAATGATATCAAAACGAATGACGTAGCACGAGAATTAAGGTGAGAAAACTGAAATGAGCATGCACATTTCAGTGTCTCCGCATGCTCGCCCGAAACGTCGAGAGCATTTCCTGGATGTCTGCGGTGCTCATGCGCCGAGCTGAAAAGTAGCATTACATTACAGCAGATAGATGAAGAAAAGGACCGTGAAGTCAAAATCCACTGCTCATTAAAAGTTGCTCAACAGGTGGGTGCAGCAGTCAGAACAGCTAACCAAACTCTTGGGATAATCAAGCATACTTTTGACTAAAAGGAAAAGAGGGTAATGGTTCAACTGAATAAATCTCCGATATGACCCCATTTGGATTACTGTATCCAAACAGGAGACCTCATTTCCAGGAGGATATAGATGCTCTGGAGAAGGTGCAACACAGGGCAACAAAAGTCATTCCAGAGCCAAGTCATCTCCTATACCAGGAATGCTTGAAGGCCACAGGGCTATCAACACTGTAAACCAGACATGACAGGGCAGATCTCGTTGAAACTTTTAATACTGAACAAATTGATCTGGATATTTTCTTCAGGAGGTCAGATTTAATGCAAACAAGGAGCAATGGTTTCAAACTCGACACGCTTCAATGTAGGACTGACAACAGGAGATGCTTTTTGACCCACAAGGTTTTTTAACCCATGGACCCACCTACCTACTGAAGCCATAACTGCCAAAACTGTGTTTTAAAATATACTGTACCTAGAAAAGATAAAGGGAAATGATGGGGACCTTTGACAAGCGGCCATCTTTTTGTCCTCGTTGAGTCCACTAGGGTTAGTGCCCCTCGGGTAAATCAGATAAGTGTGGAGGTCTAAGATTTTCTGTGACATCTTGATGAGAAAAAACTAGTATTTCAAGAGATATAATCTCAAACACTTTCGGAATAAAATTTCTTGCACCTCCTCCAAGCCAAATTCCAATCTCCCCCTGCAAGAACTTGCCACTTTCAAACTTAAAACTAGACAAAAAAAGTTTTTCTCCAAACCAGACCCATTGATTTGTTTCCCATGACCCAAACTATTCTTTGATAACAGTATTTACTACTAAAAGCACAAAAATAATATATGTAAATTACTAAATGGCATCAACCACCATTTTACAGCAAATGCTTACATGAATTCATATCAATCTGGTTGTAGAATTGGTGTACAGTATTTGGGCCAATTTGTTATTAACCTTTAATGTGTGGCTATTGAAAAAGTCATTCCTCCTGCCTGTGCGAAAAAATTAAAATTCCAAAAATTATTTGTATGACAATATCTATATGCAAAATGTAAGAAAAAATTAAATATACAAATATGTACATTTTTAGTGCTTGGAAGAGCGGTGAAAGCTTGTGTACTGACGAGGTGTTGAGGTATCCATTGACACACGATAGCGATAATGATTTTGCTGTCATTTGTTAGTTGGTGTACAAGTGAACAACATCCAAGGTGAACACTGCAGTGTTCACCTTGGATGTTACCTTAATTGTGTATCACCTGTTTTCATGTACAGTGTTTATTATAGTATGAATGTTGACTAACTGGATTTATAAGTGCATCATTCTCAAAACTAAGAGTACATTACTATCTTATAAGGGGTAACTTTTCTAGGCCTACAATGTTTATATATGTACATGCTTTAGTGTTTTGATACTATTATATACTGTACTAGAGTAATTTTCAACACACTTCATTACAACTTATTATGTATAATAAGTGATATAAATGCACATAAATAAACCCATACGAGACTGTTGCTATTTTTATCCATACAAGTACAGTATATAGCTGCCACACATAGGCCCATGCAAGGCAACATCTATTTATATTGATATAAATATCGAGCTGCCTCGTAAGCCAATAGGCCTTCTGTAGTTCCTTTATTATGTTCAATTGATGATTGACCTAGTATACTTCAATACAACCATACAGAGTTGAGAAAACCATATGAACATCATTGGTATACATATCATGTAATTATGACAAAATTTTATACAATAACAATTACTGCATTCACATAATAAGGTAACTGAAATGATAGCAGTTTTTTTTCATATGTCAAGGAAAACTCCATTACATCCACATAGTGCTATTATGTCCATATTAGCACTATACATGTAAAAACCCAGACATTAATAATTATTTAAATCGACAGATAATAACAGCATTGCCCCGTGCATCAACGTATAACGATAACCACTCTTTAAGGGCTTAGGCTAGATTTTGGGAGGTTATTACTATTCACAATATAATAAACAGGAGACTGATGCATTAAACTGCACAAAGACTTCACAGATAATGTGGGTGAACATATCAATTGGATATGTTCCAGATACTGGGAATAGAAAACAGGATATTTTTGTCCAAATAATCCAAGAATCTGGAATATCAGCATGTGGATAATTAGGATTCTACTGTATTAACCACTGCACTGCGCCAAACAACAAATACTGTTTTGAGAGTTTTCTGTTTTTTTTTTTAATTAATTAGGCTATACTATTTTAATGTTTTTTAATGTTTTCATCACTCTGTTTTGAAATGAAAATAGTTGAGTTTGGAAACATTTTGACTAACTTTACCTGAACATTTATAAAAATGACATGTCCTTAACAAGTGCATTACAAAGTTTTTTCCAAAGGGGTGTGCAGTGCAGGGGTTAATAAATGTTCAAGAGTAAGAAATGTGTGACAGTGCTCCCCATCTCTAGTAAAAATTCTTCTCATTTTTTTTTAATTGGTAATATTTCATTATCAGTTAGTAATATATCAATTAGGCAATAATTAGTATACAATTTGTTTATAAATTTAAAATATAGTGTTTTGTCTATAAAAATGAATGGTTTCTTAAGCATATCGTGTATCTTACAGTGGACGTCTCCTGGATATTCTGCTGGGAGTGGGTGAACCTCATGATCGTCATCTCTTGGATAGACTGATGGATGGATTGAAAGGATCAGATCGCTTTCGTCACACCTGCATTTTGCTCTATGCTGTTCGTCGCCAACCTCCTCCCATGTGGCTGCGAAAATTTCTTCAGCATGGTGCAATACGGGAACTACTCCACGTACTTTTAACAGATGAGGATGTTCCTGTTCTGGTGGGTGCAGTCATGGTTATAGTGGTTCTCCTTCCTGCTTTGCCACTAGAAATGGGACACATGCATCTTTCTACAGTATTAGATATTTTCTGCCGGTTAGTTCGATGGACTCCAAAACGAGAAAATGATGAGGCTTTTCAGCCATTTTTACAGGTGGCTGTGTATTCCCTATTTCATAGACTGTATGCCTTGTATCCATGTCACTTTCTTACATGCTTAAGAAATAATTTCTCAAAGACAACTTCATCTGCCTGTTTCTTCAATACTCTTAAGCCTATGATGGAAAAAGTCCGTCTTCATCCACTTCTGATAACTGACACGAGAGAATCTGAAATAACCAGAACTAGATGGATGGGACTAGAAACTCACCATCTTATTCTTGAATGTGCTAAGCTTTGTCTAGATCCTATTGAGGCAACATGTGAGGAGGTATGTGGCTCATTTTTTAATCGAAACCAAGGTAGTGATGTAGCTTCGGAACCTTTGAATTTGTCCACCAATTGGGCATTGTATGCAGTAGAAAATAACTTCTGGTCTCCTACTCTAGCACTGTCATCACCTGCTATAATTCAAACACAAAGGGGTTCATCTTCCTCTGTACCTCATACGCCAGTGTATCCTATAAGCACTCCCAACCTGAGATTAGGGGGCAAAGTAGCAGAATCTCCACCTGAAGCAGCTATTGAGGCCACCCCTGAATCGACACCCTTTACTTCACCAATAAAGATGGAAGCCAGTAATGTTGGCAGTCGCCGAACTGTTGCTGCATTGTGTGCCTTAAAACTCAACACAAATGTAGGTAAGGACAACAGAGCCATCTCTGCAGAGTTAGAGGCCAGTTCTAGTCCTTTGTCACCTATAAAAAAGGAACAAACCCCATTCAGTTTTCCTGATCAGTGCCAAGACTTGTTTAATAGAGTGGAGCGATCTACCCTCCTCCAAAGTAAGTTGCAGCAGATAATAAGAGACAGACAACAAATCCAGAAAGAAAATAAAGCCTTGGATAATAGTGACATAGAAAGCAAAGATATTGATTCAAAGGATGTTAAAGAAACTGAAGAAAATGGTGCAGTGATGCCGAGGAAGACATTGGGGGAGAGACGGAGCAGTAGTTTTTCAACAGTAGAAAGTGAAGTTGATCCGAAAGTTGAAATCATAATCCCACAATTTGAGCAAGTGAATAGGAGGAGAAAATTATCAATGTATGATGGCAGTCATAATATTGATCTGAGACAATTAGGAATCCCTGTTGATGAGTTTGCTGAAGGAAATAATGAATTGGATTTTTCTAATGAAGGTGCTCATAAAATTGATACAGAGAATGGAGATCAGAATTGTAGAGTACCTAAAGCAATTAAGAGAATATCTGAAGAGAGAGAATCTGAAAGTAGTGAGAGCAGAAGATCCTCAGATGAGTCTCAGGTATGTGCAACCATAAAATGTGATGAACCAGAAAGCCTAGGATTAGGAGTTCCTACCCAAAGATCAATGACTGATCTAGTAAAAAACATGAGAACAATGAGGTTAAGATTTCTTAGTCAATGTGGTCCACCACCTGATCTGTCACAGTACAATATGGTAGGGACAACAAGAGTTACTTTGTCTCCCACACAATTTATGAGTGGCCCCATTAAAACTCGATCAAGGAGCTTATCATGCCCAGATCTGTCGGTAGATGGTGGACCCCGTGCATCTATTGTTAATGAAGCAAGAGTTAGGAAAGTGTCTGCTATGTCTTCTCTTACATTATCTCCAGTAAGGCAGGCAGTAGTGACAAGTGAGGCAACAACACAAACAGAAGAAATCACTGTCGTTAATCCTTATGAACAACTTCTTGGTGCTCTTGTGTCTGGCCCAACATCGCATCTGCCAAAAAATGAAAACACAAATGACGCAAATTTTTCCAGACCTTCGCCACATGAGCTACTTGATAAGTACTTGCAGTCAAGTGCCAAGATTGGTGAAGAAGCTCAAAATATTTTGTGGCAGCAACCAAATCAGACAGCAGGAAATGAAGGATGGAAAAACCATGTTCGCCTCATGCAAATTATGTTGCTTTTGGAGCGATATAAACGTGAAGTACATGCCGAACGTAATCGTAGACTTTTAAGCAGAGCCAAGAAAGTGTATGCCCTTGAAGAGCAGCAGCGTGGATTGAAAGGGAAAATATCTCAATTGGAAGAGGAAGTGTTAAATTTGAAGCATGATGTCTGCAATTTGCAAAAGAATGCATCAAACAAGGAGCAGCAGCTGCAACTGGCCTTGTCTAAAGAGCATGCCTTAGTTAGTGAAATGCGTATTGAGCGGGATGATGCTCAAGAAGGAAGAGACTTGTTAAAACAACAATGTATTGCTCTTCGACAAGAAAATGAGACCCTGACCAGTCGGTTGCAATTAGCACAAGGAACCATGCTAGAAAAAGATAGACAGCTCAACTTTCAGGCTCGTTTAGCTGATGAAAACATTACCCTGCGCAACCAGGTGGAAGTTTTACAGAAACAAGTGTGTCTCATGGGAGAAATACAAAGCCAGTATAAACAGGAGGTGTGGAGGTTAACAATGTCAGGAAGTCCTGGTGCCATGATGGGTATAGAAATGGAGCGTACCGCAGCCAAGCGACAGGTAGAAGAGCTTGAAGAAAAATGTCGAATTGCTTTAGTTAAATTAGATGCTGCTCATGCTCATGTATTACAGCTAGAACAGGATTTAGTAGAAAAGAATAAGCAATTGGAAAAACAGCATCTTGCAGTGAAAGCAGCTAGTGAAGCTGGAGCAGAGGCGTGTCGGGCTGTTGAGCTACGTTGCCAGTCATTGGCTTTAACTAATCAGACCTTAGAATCTTTTATTTTAGAGCAAAATAACCGCATAGATACTCTTGCTCGCAAAATTGGAAGGTCTCAACGAGGCAAATCTGTCTGTAGTGATGGTTTTGATATTGATTTAGAGTTGTCTGCTTCATCTTCAGCTAGTTGCAGCAGTATACCAACATCTCCCCCAGATGATTCCCTCCATCCTTCTGGTTCACTCCTGTCAAGACAGTCTGTTGTGCTCACCAAGCTTGATGACCTCGCAGAACAAGAGATGTAGACTGAAGGACATTAACACAGGAAGACCAAGGCATGGTGTGATAAAAGCTTGTGTATTAGACATAATCACTAAAACATGAGAAAACATTTGACTTTGATATTTGCAAGTTCATATGGTTAACCCATCCTCCTGAAAATGTTTAGTTGTAAGAATTAACAAGTGATAAAAGCAAATACTGTATAGAAAACTTTTGCTTGTTATTAGTGTGTCAGTGGAAATCTGACTGTTGAGATCGTTTTGGCATTCCTTAAAGGTTGTTAATATTAGATAACCTGACTTGTTTGAACACAATAAAAACTTGTTTTTGTAAAAATGTGATATGTAATCACTTAATTTTACAGTAATTAGTCATTTGGAAGAAGTATTGGCATCTCTCTGCAAGTACTCAAAGATTTTTGAAAGTACTGTACAGCATAGTTTTTTTTTGTTTTTAATGGGGAAAGATATTTATTGAAGATTCCTGTGTAGTATTTTGGAGGGTTCAGCATTTATTGGATTGATCATTTGAGAAATTGATCAGGTTTGTTTATAATGAAGAGAAGTGATGCATATGACAGGTTTGTTCTTCATTAAACAGGCATTTTGTTCCATTTTCTCCCATATCCATCGGCGGAATTCAGTTCTTACATCTTCTGACTTCGTCTCATAGAGGAATTGTTTTTGAATTGTTGAACTAATGTCAGCATTAAAGTTATAGCTGTACGTTAAATATTTCTACATGGGGTAATTTCTGAATATACAGTACTGTAGTTTGGATCTGTGAAGTTTTGCTCAATTTCTCTAATGTACATTTTCAGCAAAAATACTAAATGCCAAGATCATAATTTGGTTGTCTTGTCCCTTAAGTATTACTGTTAAATTACCAGCAAGGCCAGCACTTGTTATTGTTGTGGTCTGTAATAGATTATTGGATGAGACGAGTTCATTTTCAGAAAGAATAGTATAAAATATATGGACTTCTTATTGGAAAATGGTAAATTTTTTCCTTGTTCTATAAATGCTGTTGTAGATTGTTGCACATTCTTTTAGGATTTAAACATGTATTACATTATTTGACACTTGACTAAACATGCCTTTTGGGGTCTAAATAGAAATTGCAAGGGGCATTTACGGTAGATTTTTTTTCTTTTTTTACAATCTGTAGTGTAAATTACAATTTCTCTTGTAGTTTTTGGTCATGCAAAATTTGATAGTATTGAAACTGGTCCATCATCTGGATAGCAGCTAAATAGTATAGTACAGTACAATACTTGTTGTATTGTGCACTTGTTGTCCTCCATATGGGCATATGGAGGACATGGAAATGAATGTAATGAAAGAACCCCTTGTATATTAATTTATGAACATTAGTGGGAGTTTTGAAGATCAAGACTTGTTTTGCAAAGCATTAATGCTTGTTTTGATTGTTGGTAGTTATTTAAATAACAGGGTCTGTCAGCCACTAGTCACAGCCAAATATCTGCTCAAAGTTTAGTTGAGGGATTGGAGGCCTTCAGCACTTGAACATGGAAATAGCCAGTCAATAACTATAAAGAATAAGTTTCCTATTATAGTTACAAAACAAAAGCTATCCATCACATGGAATGAAGTTAAGCCACTTAAATTTCTTGCAAGGCCTAAGGAGTGTGTGTCTTCAGTCACAAGCTTAACTTGTTCTATTTTGAAAATAACCTGAATTGGATATAAACTGCTAAATTTATTAATGATGTATGCTGTCCTAGTCAATTAATAGTAGATTGTAAATTTAAAAATGAAATGAAACCATACAATTTCTATTTGTATTTTGTAATTTCTAACTGTATCTAGGGATTACCTTGTTAAACTTATTGATAGTTGTCAGAACACAAGATTTGTTGATCTTAAAATTAACAATTTGCATTAAAAAAAAGATATTCATACTTTTACATGCATGCATGCATACACACTTGTACACCTGCTTGCTAATGGGAATATACACACATTACATGTGCACGAGTACGCGCACCAGATGGTCAAACACGTGGACACAGCTAGTTAAGTACAAAGTATTTCACTGGAATACACAAAAACTTAAGACTCGTACACACACACTTTCCTAAATAATGCTCACATACGTACATATGTTTTCATGCATACTATCCTTGTAATCAGTTTTCACACTCGCCTTGGCACGCTTTTTCACATACGCACAAATGTATTTAAATGCATACACAAAATCACTGGAAATTTTTATAAAATTTGATAACTGAAGAAGACAGAACATCAGACATCTTGAATCCTTTGACCACAGGCAAGGAAACACAAATTTGTTCATGCTTTTCCCCTTCAGATATGCATGCACATGTGCACACGAATTCACATTTGCATGTATTCGCACAAATACTAAATCATTCTCCAACATACTTGTATATTGCATTTGCATTCACTCCTGCACCTGTGTGCACTTTAATGTGCATGCATACCTCTATGTGCACTCTTCTATGTCCATACAGTCAAGCGCACTTACACACAAGCACACTCGTACACTGGCATTAACATGCATTTGTTCACATGCAATTTAAATATAGCACGTTAAAAATAGCGTCCTATTAGAAAATGTTCATAAAATTGACAACCCTATTATACTAAAGATAATATTTCTTTGGTTTTAATGTGTGCAACATGTGACGATTTCTTGTAAAATGATAATATGCATTCAGTATATTTCATGATGCAAAATTCTCTAGAAACGTCATCCACAGGTGCATGCATAAAATTTTGTCTAGTTCATTGTAATCGGTTTGGAAATTTATATTGAATTATGGTAATGAATTTATATTCAAAGCCGTTTGAAATTTGGCTTTAATTCTGTATAATATCGGAGCTTTCCAAAAGCTGGTAAACCAGTTGGCATGTCATGCTGCAAGCTGCCTAGCTATCTACATTTACTAAATCTATAGCCAGTGCTACCTTATATTGGCTTCACACTTCTGAAAAAACAAAATTGCCTTAATGTTCTTGTTTGTCTGCTTATTCTGCCTGCTCATTTCTCATTGGACATTGTAGACTGGTCCATTTGTGTGATTAAATACTGTATACAGAATTTTTACACACAATCGGACATGTATTGTATTTTCGCAGAAATCTTCTACTTGAACTCGTTCAGAAAAGGGCGAGATCCCTATGTAAAATATTCTTTCTTGTTGTATTAGATGTTTTCAAAGACATTTTTCCAGGTCACTTTTGTGTTCTCCAGATGTTTGAATTTTGATCTTAAGTTCTCAAATATTCACACGTTTACTTTTAGGCTGTCTTTTATTTCCTTGTTTTATCTTAGCCCAAGGAATTGGGTTTAACTCCCAGTGGTCCTTGGCTTCCAAGGCTGGATGCTACTTTAGTACTGTACTGTACAGTGCTTCTGTTTTAGCTCTTGGAAAAATGCTTCAATCTTCAGTATTCTTGATGAATTAGCAAAATGTAGTACAGATAAGATATAAAGTTGTTTGTTCAAATTAATATCCTATCAGTATCAATCTATGCTCGTTAGAATTTATTGAGTATTTATTCACAGTATTTTATTTCAGTGTCCTAGAGTTATCTCGACAACACTGTACCTTTGCATTTCTACTTGGAACTTTAGAGACTTTTGGTTTTGGGAGGGGGTAATTTTTTTTAGCTTTTGATTTTTCTTGTTCTTTACAATGTCTATTCTTCAATGGAATATACAGTGGTACCTTCGTTTACGAATTTAATCCATTCCCAGAGATGGATCGTAACCCGAAACGAATTTTCCTATAAGAAATAGTAATGTACTGTAAATTGAATTAATCCGGTCCACACTCCCAAAAATATTAACTTCAGAATACATTTCATGCATAATAAACACACACACTTTGTACTATATTTTGTACAAGTTTAGCTTATCTTTATTGATGATTCTTGTTGATGTATGGCAGATGATGAGGGAGGGAGGGGGGGAGGAGTCCCCTTCCATTATAACATCAGGCAGTGATGACTTCTCTGGGGTACTCTCCCTTATGCTTTGCCTGCATACCACTAGGACCTGATTGTGGCTCACTGCTTGTGTTTCTCACCAAGAACCTTTCCATAGACTTGGTTTTTCTGTCATCCTCATATGTATTTTCTTAGGTTCAACCTTACCACTGACTTTCTTGGGACCCGTGGCATGATATATAATAATTACTTTTGCTTAGAAACAAAAAAGTTGAAAACAATGAAATTCTTTACAAAGAATTCAAGCGTGATCGTCACTATGCGGGAGGTCACTTTTAAACTGGGGTGCAGTAGCCTGTTCCACCAAGAATCACGTGCTCGGTCGACCCATACATGTACTATCAACAAGCTCGCAACTCGAGGCAAAGCTCGTAAACCGAATTTAATTTTACGAAGAAATTGAGCTCATAACCTGAAAAATTCATAAATCGGGGCATTCGTAAGCCGAGGTTCCACTGTACATGCTTTTTATACAAATTTTAATGAGTTACATCTTTTGATCTGTTTTCGCAGCTTTGAATGTCTCCAGAAGCCGATGCTTGGCACATGGGCTGGTTGCTTCCACCATTGTTTCCTTCTTGCCTCCCAACTATTTTTGGTACCCCCAACTCTACTGCTGTTGATCCGAAACAATGTTCCCTTTTTTTTCCTTCCTTTTTTTTCAGTTGAAAATTCATTCCACTGCACCTTGTATCTTAGTAAATGGTATGCCGTCTGTTCCATTTACTGACTAAGCTCACTTGCCTGGACTACATGGAAAGGCCCTCTCACCAGATAAGCCAGACATTTAGATAAACAGAATTCTTACTGGGAAACTAAAACAAATGAATAGATTCAATTTTTTTTTTGTTAACAGCCAACATAATTCAAATTCACACACTATAAAAATAAAAAATAATATAAAACAAGTTTCAGCTTGTTGTAATTCATCTTTTTGATTGATATTGTAGATCTTGAAAAGTGTAGTTCTTGAAAATTTACTTAACTGAATATCCCCCTCCCCATCCGGCCCGTTGGCGCCGTGAGGGGGCTTAGTGGACAGCTGCCGGAGTATGATGCTCCGTGGGACAGTCCTCTGTCCTTTTGTGGCCTTGCACTCCTGCTGCTGTCTTCTCTAATTGTGCCGGATCGCTTTTCCTTTTCCTTATGTTTCGTTTTTCTCCCCCTCTTCTCCTATCTGCTTGTAGTTTCCTGCCGACCTTTAGCTTGTTTTGGTTATTCCTTTGGACTTCTATCTTGATGCCCGGGTGCTTGAGGAGGCATACTCTTGCACCCGTAGAACTGTAGTACCCAACGTCTCGAGCGAGGGGAATCTTTTATTGTCAATCCCCCTTTCGTCGCTGAGCCCGATCTCGACGGATTGACGGTTCATAAGGTGGCGTTTGTGGGGCGTATACTCACGATGCACTCCTAGGGGGCCCCGGCATGATCGGCGATAGCTTCCTGTTGGGTGTCCTGCCTCTAATTGTGGCTCCATGGTGGGTATGGGGGCACATTCGTGGATGAATTTCTCTCTTCGTCTGTATGTAGTTGAATGTTTCTGTTGTACCCTCTCAGGCTCGTGGGGTGGGCGACCAAGCCCCCGAGTCGGCCTGTATTGGAAGACCGGGCTCTGTAGCCCCTGACCTTGCTCCTCCTTTGGCCATCCTGACTTCTTCCCCCAGCTCCCCTCCCTCCCTCCTCTGTGGTTAGGTCGAGCCTCAAGCTCCCAGTGGTGACCACTTCGTCCCCTGGTGTGGTTAAGTCTCTCGTTGTGACTACTGTGCCTTTTAACCCCTCTCTCACTGGGGGTTCTCAATGCAGTCAGCGCCACGGCCGCACTCGCTCGATTCCTTCCCATACTGCTGCGTATCAGGCCTTGTTTGGTCCCGCTTCATGGGCCAAATACTTTGATCTCCTCCCTCTTGATTCTGCGCCTCTTGATGATTTCTCCCTCCATCGGCATCTTGTTGATTCCGTGGATGCCTCTGTTACCTTCAACCCCACTCGTCTCGGTACGTGTCGTTGCTGCTCCTTCTCAGGATGCAGCTTCCCACTTGGCTGCCTTATCCTGCCTTGGCGAGATCCCTGTTCGGGTCTCAAAGAACGCTCGGTTGAATGTCAGTGTTGGCACTATTCTCCTCCCGCCCCATGTTGCGACCGGTGTTCGGAATCTGCAGGACTGCCACGATGATATTCGGCACATCCTTGATGCCCAAGGCCATTCTGTCCTCCAGGTAGACTCGTTTACTCGTCCCCCTCGTGGTCGTCGCCGTCAACCCCTTCGTGTTGTGAAAGTTACCTTTGATGGTCGGACCCTTCCATCCTCTGTCATTCTTGCTGGTGCCCGGTGCTCTGTCCAGGCGTATATTCCTTTTCCTCGGCTTTGTAACAAGTGCCTCAACTGCGGTGAGGCCCATCCTACCTTCTCCCGTGCCTGTATCCATTACAAGCTTAAGGCAGCCGTCCTCAACTTGAAGCACCGGGAGCGTTTATCTTTTCCTGAGGCGAGGCGCCAGGTTCGCTGGCTCCCGCCTTATGCTAACGTCTCTTATGCTCGTGTGTTGCGCTCTTCCTCTCCTCGTCCTTCCCACCTTCCTCAGACTCATAACCGTTTCCGGGCCTTGGACTCTGATACGCCCACTGCCCCCTCCTCTGTTCCTTTGCGTTCTGTCCCGAAGGGTCCCCCCTCCTGGTCCTCTGTCTGGGGTTCCCCTTCTTTCTACCCGGTCTGTCATGTCTCCTGTGTCTTCTTCCTCGTCTCCCTCCCATCCTCCTCCTCCATCTCTTGACTCTCCCCGCCAACCTGTCGGTGCAGGCTGATGTCCATCGCTCTCCTAACGGTCGCCGTGTGTGCTCTCGTTCAGCTTCTGTTGAGACGCTGGAATCCGTTGCCCGATACATAGTTGCTGGGACACCGGTTTCTTTAAGTCAGAAGCGTAAGCCTGGCTCCTCTCCTTCCTCCTCCCCTGCGGGTAAGAAGGCATCGCTTTCTTCCTCGACCCCTACTACTGGCTCTATTGCTCCTTCCCCTCCCATTTCAGTGGTTGCGCCCCCTGTTCCTGCTATAGAGGTTTCTTTGGCCTCTGCTTCCCTCTCGGTTGCTGCCCTTGCTGAGGTGCGCTCTCCTCTATCTACTCCCCCTCTTCCTGCTGCTGTCCTTGACTGCTCCTCTCCGTTGTCTCCTCCTCCTTCCTCCTCCTCCGGACCCCGCCCGCCCACCTCTGGTCTGTTCTCCCGCTTCCTTCCCTCTGTCTTTGCTCAGTTTACCCATGCCCCCTAACCCTGACTTTACTGACCCTGATCCCGACCCTGATATTCTTTAACGTGCTATGTTGCTCTTTCGCCTTTGTTTCTTCCTTGTTTTCTGTTGTCCTTTCTCTTCTTGTCGATGTCTATTCTTCAATGGAACGTTCGGGGTTATTACACCAATTTCCTTGAACTCCAACTTCTGATTTTGCGGTTTTCGCCCCTTTGTGTCTGTCTCCAGGAGCCGATGCTTGGTGCTCGTCCTGGTCGCTTTCGTGGCTATTCCTTTCTCTCCCCTAACTCTTCTGATCTCTTGATTCGCTCTGATGTTCCCTTTGTCCCCTTACTTTTTCCTTTGCCTCTCCATTGTTCTGCTGCTCGTATCTTTGTGGGGAAATGGTACACGGTTTGTTCCATTTATCTCCCCCCGAGTGTCCCGCTTTCTCTTCCTGATCTGAAACACCTACTGGACTCCTTGCCGGAGCCTGTGCTCCTGCTGGGTGATTTCAATTGTCGTCATTCTCTTTGGGGTGATGTTCTGACGAACACCCGGGGTCGCCTTCTTGAGCCGTTTATCCTCTCTTCTTCCCTGTCTCTTCTGAATTCTGGTGAGCCCACTCATTTGGACTCTCGGACTCGCACCCTTTCCTGTCTTGATCTTTCTCTTTGCTCTTCTTCTCTTTACTTAGATTTCACATGGCAGGTTCTTGATGACCTCCATGGCAGTGACCATTTCCCCATCCTTGTTTCTTTCTCTTTTCGCACTACCCTCTCCTTCCCTAGGTGGCAGTTTGCTAAGGCAGACTGGAACCTATTTACCCTCAGTGCTGCTCTCTCTCTGACCTCTTCCCTTCTACCTCTCCCTCGTGCTCTCCTCCTTTTTCATGAGTCATCGACGCTGCCCTCCGCTCTATTCCTCTCGGGGTCCACGGAAGTGCGTTCCCTGGTGGAATGCAGACTGTGCTCGGGCTGTCCGCTGTAAGCGTGCAGCCTGGAAGAGGCACCGCCGTCGGCAGACGGCCGATTCTTTTCTTTTCTTTCGGAAAGCGAGTGCGGTGGCCCGTAGGGCCATCCGTACGGCTAAACGTGAATGTTGGGCATCTTATGTCTCCACCATTACGTCCGAAACTCCTCTGCCACAGATCTGGAAGCGTATCCGCAAGATAGCGGGTAAGTTCGTTCCCGATGTTTCACCGGTCCTTCACCTCCATGGTACTCTTGTGGCGGACCCGTTGCAGGTCGCTACCGAACTGGGTTCCCACTTTTCTTGTTAGCGCTGGTCTTCATCTTCCCCAATCTTTCCTTCTTCGTAAACCTGTCCTTGAGTCTCGTCCTTTAGATTTCTGCACTCGTCTTCGACTTCCCTATAATGATCCCTTCTCTCTCTCTGAACTTCGTTCTGCCCTGGCCCTCTGCGGTTCTACGGCGGCGGGCTCCGATGGTATTCATTATGAGATGCTTCGCCATCTCCCTCCGTGCACGTCTCAGTATTTACTGAGTCTGTATAATCGGATCTGGGAGTCGTCGTCAGTCCCTGAGGACTGGCTCGATGCCGTTGTCCTCCCTGTTCGCAAACCAGGGTCTCTGGGAACTTCCCCTAAGGACTTTCGCCCTATTGCCCTCACAAGTTGTGTCTGCAAACTCTTTGAACGTATGGTTAACGTTCGTCTGATGTGGTTCCTGGAACACCATCACCTCCTCTCCCCTTCTCAATTTGGTTTCCGCAAGTGCCGCAGCACGACAGATGTCCTGGTGAACTTGGAGGTCTATATTCGTACTGCTTTTGCTGCGAAGACCTCCGTTGTTGCCGTCCTTTTTGACCTGGAAAAGGCTTACGACACCACTTGGCGATATCATATTCTATCCCAGCTTCATTCTTTTGGCCTTCGTGGTCATCTCCCTCTCTTTCTCCGCAGCTTCCTCTCTCGTCGTTCCTTTCGGGTGCGACTTGGTACCGCTCTCTCTGCCTCTTTTCAGCAATACGAAGGTGTGCCCCAGGGTAGTGTTCTGAGCACTACTCTTTTTCTGGTTGCCCTCAATGGTCTTCTTTCCTCTCTTCCTTCAGGTGTCTTCTCCGCTCTCTGTCGATGATCTTACCCTTTGCTGTCAGGGTGATGATTCGCCTCTCCTTCAGCGCCGGCTTCAACTTGCGATTGATGCCGTGTCGTCTTGGGCCACCGATCATGGCTTCAAGTTCTCTACTTCTAAGACTTGTGCCATGACTTTTACTCGGAAACGGGTCGTTCTTCGTCCCTCTGTCACTTTATGGTCATCCCCTTGAGTACAAAGATTCCGCGAAGCTTTTGGGGTTATTCCTTGACACTCGTTTGTCTTGGTCTCCCCATATCTCTTACCTCCGTGTTGAGTGCTCTAAGGCCCTTACCCTCCTTCGGGTATTGTCCCATACTTCTTGGGGAGCGGATAGGCGCACTCTCCTTGCTTTACATTCCTCTCTCGTCCTGTCTAAGCTCGATTATGGTTGCCCTGCTTACTCGTCTGCTTCTCCTTCTACTCTTCGCCGTCTTGATGCTTTGCACCATACTGGGTTGCGCCTCAGTTCTGGTGCCTTTCGTTCGACTCCCGTCCTCAGCTTGTATGTTGACACTGGCTTCCTCTCTCTCCAGGACCGCCGTGATCGCTACTGTCTTCGCTATCTTGCGCGGTCCTTACAACATCCTTCCTCTCGCCTCTGTCGTGCTTTAACTTTTACCCCTCCTGCGGTTCCTGTTCCTCTTCACCACCTCCCTCTTTCTGTCCGGTTATCTCGCTTACAGGATTCTCTTTCCGTTCGTATTTCTAATGTTTCTCCTCGTGTTGTTCCTTCTTTGCCCCCGTGGAGAGTCCCCCTTCCGCAGTTTTGTACATCCTTGACCCGCATCACTAAAGCTTTTACCCCTCCTACGGTTCTAAAACGCCTTTTCCTTGAGCACTTTTCTTCTCACTCCCGCTCCGTTTCTGTCTTCACCGATGGGTCTAAGTCTGCGGACGGTGTTGGCTACTCTGTTGTTTTTCCTGATCGCACTTATGTGTCGCTTACCTCCGGAGACTAGCATCTTCACAGTGGAGCTTTATGCTATTCTCTATGCTCTTCGTCTCCTGCTTTCTCGTTGTCAGTCTTCCTTTGTAGTTGTTGATTCTCGTAGTGCCCTCATGGCTCTCGGGTCCTTTAATCCAGTTCATCCAGTAGTTGTCGAGATCCAGCATTGGCTGTTTCTTGTTCACAGTAAATTCAAGTCGGTTGGGTTCCCAGCCATATTGGTGTGTCTTTAAATGAGCGTGCGGATGCTGCCACCAAGGAAGCTGTCCGCTCTTGTCCCATCTCTCGTAAAGGTATTCCATATTCCGACTTTTACCCGGTTATCCATTCCTCCATCCTTACCCGTTGGCAGGCTTCTTGGTCGTCTGTTACAGGTAACAAACTACGTACTCTTAAATGTTGTTTCCTCGTGGCCGTCCTCCTACCACTGTAACCGGCGATGAGAAACAGCTCTGGCGAGGTTACGTATTGGCCATACTCGCTTAACCCATGGTCACTTGGAGTGCTGCCCTGCTCCTTATTGTCCTAATTGCATTGTCCCTCTTACGGTCGAGCATGTCCTTCTTGAATGTCCTGACTTCCAGGACAAGCGTGTGTCTTGCTTTCTGACCGCCCCTTGCGGTCACCTGTCCCTCAATAGGTGACTCGGATACTTTTGATATCGTTCGTCTTATGCGTTTTTGTTCTCGTATTGGCATCCTTGGTGATATTTAGCGCCCTCTGATTATCCCGCATAATTGATGGTGCTACATAGCCTTCCCGGTTTGGTGCCTTCTTTTGATAATTACTTGCTTACTTAACTGAATATCTGGTTATCTGGATTTGTCCGGATATGGCAAAGTTTTATAAAATTATCCAGATGTGATTTTGGCCAGATATCCAGATACTGGATTTGATTAGGCGGGCTTTGGATAACGGAGCTCATACAGTACTGTATCGTTACTGTATCTCCATCCACATATTCCAATATCTTGATCCTAAACAATTCTTAACTCTTTACAGGAACTTATGCTTCTTTTGGGTGACTTTTAACTGTTGGCATTCCCTCTGGGAGCAGTGTGTTACTAACGTTTAGGCTGTGCACCTGTTAATTCCTGACAACCCCCCAGTGTGCCAGAGAAA
>WNGS01000411.1:14576507-14588490 GCA_020271785.1 Procambarus virginalis
CATTTATTTCACTCAATGGCTCTTACACAATGCCTAGGTGTGTACAAGGACATAATCATCATTGTAATGGCCTATGGAAAATAAGGCATATACCATTAACTAAGTAATCAAGGCCAATTTTTGAAGCCCATACTTCTCTTAGGTAAGACATATATATTATTTCAGTAACATATTAATAACCTGCATTACATATTTGGAGAAAGTCTCTAGTTATTATTTATTTATACAGTAGAACCTCAGGTTCTCTAGCCCTTCTCATATTTTTTCGGTACGTTTACTCAATTTTCTCCAAAAAATTCGATTCGGTACTCGTTGTTTGCCTCCAGTGCTCGAAGTTTGTTCATACACGTACAGGTCCACCGAGCGTGTGGCGCTTCAGTTTACCCATGTGTCTCCCCCTAGGGTGTATCGCGCCTTGAATTCTCAGTGAAGAATTTCATTATTTGTGTGCTTTTTTGGGTATGTCTGAACATAAAAGTTCTTGTTAAATATCACAACCTGGTAGTTCCACGAAAGTCAGTGGTAATTGTCAACCTAAGAAAATAGTGGTGAGGATGACGATAGAGGAAAAACAAGAGATCATTCATAGGACAAATGGTGAATGTCTCCACTACATACAATGTGTTAAAAACCTGGTAATAAAACAAGTGTCGATAGACAGGTTTTTAGCGAGAAAAAATGCAGTGAGCCACAACCAGTCCCTAGTGGTATGCCTGCAAATGTAAGAGAGAGAGAGAGAGGAGAGCACCCCAGAAATGTATCACTGCCTGATGTGATAAGGGAAGGGAACTCCCCTTCCAAAACACTAACACCTCTCCTTCCCCCTTCCCACTTTTTCCATACATCCAACAAGAGTCCTATCATACAGGTAAGTGTACCTACGAAGTATTATCCTGTATAAAATGTATTTTTAGTATCTCTTTGGGGGGTGTGGAACAGATAAATTCAATTTACAATTACAGTATTTCTTATAGAAAAATTCTTTCAGTTTTGCGTACTGTCTGGGAATGGATTAACTACAAAAACTGAGGTACCCCTGTATATTTTTAAAATAAAATATCTGACCTTTCACAAAGGTTTTGAGGGTTACAAACTAAAAATAATGTTCCATATACAAAATTACATTCAATTTAAAAAGCTGTGAAGCACAAACAAGATTTATATCTGTTTGCTAAATCAAATTAATAGACTAAATAATTAAAACTAAAAACAAATGAGATCTTTTGGTATTTTTGTGCTCTTCACCTACCAAGTAAATGTTTGTCTATTTTGGTGAAAATAAAATTAGGATAAATTGCTCATGGTCTAAATTTGAAAAATACTGTATATAAAAAGATAAGACTATTAAAATATTTTCCATGCATGTAAGGAAATTATTGTATTGCACAAAGTTAAACCTCATAGAAAAAATACATTGATACTCATAATACATTAGTTAACAAAAGCCAAAAACCTTGCTGCTGTACAGACACCTAAGGCCAAATTTGTCTCGATTTAACTAATACCAATGTCAGGTTCTCCACACCTGCAGTTTAATTCTCACTAGACCCAGCCTCATTATAGTCCTCATAGTCATAGTCATATTCTTCTTCAACAGGTGAATCACCCATGTCAACCTGGCAAATAGATATTTACAGTATTAGAAATGTTTTAATTAATAAATGCATGTATGTGGAACTTCAAAGGAAACAGGACTCAAAAAAGCCTTCAAGGTCTCAATATTTTTAATTTGTCATCATTATGAGTAATAGTTATACAGTAACTGAAACGCACATACTGAACTAACTTTAATTACAATATTCAATAAAAACAATAAAAGATAAGTTTGATAATTACAAACCTGTACTAGACCTGCTGCTATTGCATACCCAAACATTGCAGAAAATGCCACTAAACCAGAAAGGAGCAAGTTTCGTCCTTGTGTGGTACATCATCCTTTGCCGGAGAGTCTCGGTTGTCTGTACCCCTTTGGCTCTCTGACACAAAGCAATTTTGCATTAATTTTTCTTCAATGAAACATTCTACATCTGCTCTTATTTACACTTAAAGCTCCTATATTTATTCAATTTGAATATATTAACAATAAATAATCTTCCCTTATAAAATGTTTTATTTCTAAATATCTATGATTTGTTGGTATACCAAAGTACTTCTTTCCCATTATTCAAACATGGTAACTTATTTTCTTATCAGTATAAACACATTTGACTAAAACACGAAAGGATAAAAATTTCCAAGAACATTTAAATGATGCATATTTATTTACAAAACAGATTAAGGAACATTAAAAATCATTTGTTTGTCATCTCATTCATTACATTATACAAGATTGTAAAATTGTAATACCTGATAATCATAAATAAATCATTTACTTAGGCTATCGTATATAACTAGCATTCCTACTAACACTTACTCTTGACATGCAAAATGTCCTCCACTTCTTGGCAGTCCTTCCCCCCAGCATCCTTTCCAGAAACATCCTAAAATCCCCTACGTTTATCTTTTAACCCTTCCACCTCTTAGAAAGTGTGCAGTTTTCTAAGTGTAACTTCAACTACAGTGTGACATATTCAAAGTCACCTTATTTTTCACATGGCCATGCCCCCTTTACAGAACATCACCCACACTAGTATCTTATTACTTCCTTATCCCACCAACATTTCTTTCTCACCATTCTCAAGACCAGTAGTCAGTAATATGGCTGATAATATCAACTCTTGATGTACACATTAGAAACTGTCCCTTTTCCTGTAATATGGAGGTTTACTGTTTACCAACATTCTCTGTCATTTAACATTATTTTATATTTGAGACAATGGGTAGGAGCCATGAGGAAGCTTCAAACCTGCACACTGAGTACTCCCCAAGCACATGCCCTAAACCACGAGGCCACGATATGCTCAAAAGTAATGCAACAATTTAACAGAATCCTCTAGGGGGTCCTGAGGCTTCCACTGAAACAAAGTCAGGGTCTCACACATTACCTGCATAGACTCTGGCTGTGGTATAGAAGTTCTACCCCAACACTTCTCTTAAGAAGAGAAGCATTGGTGATAGATACAAAACACCATGCAAAACACAACAGTTACTCACTTCTCTTGGCATGTTCCTCAGCCCGCAAGTCTTAATAAAAAAAAACGAGAGTAACAAATATTTATCATGAGCATCATTCTGTTTGATCCAGTTACAGTAAGCAGTATTCCTACACATCCCATCTATAATGAAACAATGACTGGTTACCTGTTATGTTCTACATCTACATATATTCTACCTGTATCTCACCTGTCTTGAGGGGATGGAATGATGTAGTACATATATTTTCCAGATATTTCATGTACTTCCAAGAACAGTGGAACCTTCAAAATGCAGGCCTAGTTTTAATGGATCATTCTAAATAATATATTGATCTAGCAACCAGATTGTCCATACATCGTCAAAATGCAGATCATGAAACCTAATTTCTAGCAGATCATTTTTCTTTTTTCATATTTTTGCCATTCTTGTTCTTTAGTACCAAATATTACACCAAATAATGCATTTTATTTTATAAATGTTTTACTGTACTGTACTTGAATTGTATAATAAGTTGTACAAAAAGAGTTTAAGTGATTTTTGTTTTCGAGTTATCCAGACCTACATACTGCATGTACACCAGCTATTCTGTATGTGTGGGTGCATTCTGACCTCTCATTTCTCAAGCATTTTATATGTAATGTACATACAATGTATATTGTATGTTTACAATATACACATACACTATACAATATACATACATGGAATATACTGTATATAATGCCCTTGTGCGTATATTTTCCAAGGTTACTAGAGCAACCTTGGAACACACATACTCTAGAACTACCTTTAAGCAAATACACACTAAAGAGAGCTCCTATCCCCCCCCCACCCCCCCCCCCCCCACCCCTGCCCTTCCCAGGACAACCAGTTGAGAACCAGTGCCCTATAGCTGGTATGTTCAGCAGGGATAGTCTGAATAATTTTTAGCTGTGCCAGGGTGGAATGTCAACCAACATTAAATGGCATGAAATCCTATCCAGGGTCTCAAAAATGGATTTTGCTGTAGGGCATAAATGAGTGGGATAACTTGGAATATACTGTACAGCATTCATTAAATATACTCATGTCTGCACATAATAATATAATAATAATTCCTTGTGTCAGGGGTCAGGAAGCCAGAGTGTATTCATACATGTTTTGGCTTTTATCGAGGTAACCCACCCCTTCCCCTCCCCCCCCCCCCAAGGTCAAATTACTGACCCCACCCAGGATGTAACCCCACAACAAGCTGACTAACTCCTGAGTACCAACTCACTGCTAGGTGGACAGAGGCATTAGGTGAAAGGAAATGTGCCCAACCATTTCTGTCCTGCCCGGGATTCGAACCCAGAATTCTCGATTGTGCGTCGAGAACGAACCCAACTGTACTACCAAGACCCTTAAATGTATGGCTTACATGTATGCAAACACACAAAATCATGTCTCCCCCCACCCCCACATACAAAAGACAGTGCAAATCGTTTGGGGCATATTACCTGATGGGAAGAATCGCTGAATAGCCTTGGACACATAGCGCGATAGATTCGGACAAGCCTTGACGTGGTTCTGCAGCACAGGCACCTTTAGGTCCACCTATGAAACATACATCAGGTTAAAAATCAGATATTAAAATAATTTTAAGCTATTTTCAATGATAATTAGGATAATATATTTACTTTTACATTTTATCATCCATATACAATACTCTAAAACTCATGCACAATTTTCACATTCAAAGCTATTCTATAAGCAATCAGTTGCCCACTAAGGTAGACCTAGGAAATGTATGCCGGGCCTTGGAAGAAAATAAGAAGCTAACTAAACATGAAAAAAAGGGAAGGTTTCCACTCTGTGATGCAGAGCAATGTTAAAAAGGAAGCAGGGTGACGAATGCTCGGTCAAAGAGAGGGGTCAAGAAATGAGACCTTCAGCACCACACTCCTAATAAGATCTTAATGTAAATAGAACACAAGGCAGGGAATCATAGGCAAATACCTTCTGGCAAACACTATTGGAGAGCCAATATTCCCCTTCATTGAGATAACATAAATCAAGAGCTTGGAGAAAATAATAGGTTGACTAATTGTAACACTTAATAAAGCAACAGAGAGGGAACCAAGGTACAAGTCTGCAGACATTCCAATGAGTTATGACAGGAGGCAGTCAAATACGGTGGAACTTCGGTTGCCGAATACCCCTCTTTACAAATTTTTTGGCATATGAGCTGAATTTCTTTGTAAAATTTGACGTGGTATTCAAGGTGTGCCTCAGTTTTCGAATTTGTTGATACATGTACGAGTAGACGAGCACGCGGTGCTGCTGGGTGCGGGTGAGGCGCACCTCAGTTTACCAGTGTTTCCCGCCTAGTGACGACTGCGCTTGAATTCTTTGTGAAGAATTCCATTATTTTTCTGCTTTTTTGGTTTCTGAACATAAAACCAGCATTAAATGTAATGAAACACCGTTTTCTGGGTAGAGCCCCGGAGGCTCCCTGGAGCTATTGGACTGATATTAGCTAGTATTAGTACTGGGCTTCAGTCTTATGGAGCTGTCATGACTACCAGGAACCACTAGCCAGAACATGGTCCCCTCAGAGAGGCGAAGGGAGCAATGGCGTATGAAACTCTTATGTATAAGAGTATTCATGTCTGCCATCGACCGAAGTTGGGCACCCAGAAAGGTAGGCGCTTCAAAACAGACCCCTCCTGATAGAAAATTGCAACCTAAGACCGAACAGAGGCAAGAAACTCCCCCAAAAGAAAAACAAGCTATCAAGCAACACGTCATCACACAGTGCGGCGCTGGTTCGTGATCCCCCTCTCCCAGGTGGGGAAGAGGGGTCCTAACCCACCAAGTCGGCAGTTGGATCGTCAGTTTGGAGGCTGAAAAATGGAACAAAACCCTGCTGGTCGGGGGGGTGGGGGGAGGGAGGGTGGGAGGGTGCCAGGGAGCCTCTGGGGCTTTACACAGAAAATGGCATTTCGCTACATTCAACACTAGTTTTCAGTGGGGGAGCTCTGTTGGCTCCCTGGAGCTAGCTACCCAAAGAGAAATAATAGAGGGACTTACCCAGGAGGCAGCTGCACAGTACAACTTATACCGAAGATGAGACAACTGGCTGTAACCGCCGACCCAAGATGACACAAGACCCTGAGGGCCCGGCACATTTACAAGATATCAGGCAGCCAGGACCCTGTTCGATTTCCAAAACCCATATGCCCGAATATCCGCCCAAGACATATTGAAAAACACAGCAGCCGAAGCTGTGAACTAACGAACATCATGGGCGCGAGGGTAGACCGCAAGCTGGCTAGATTTGATAACCCTGCGGATGACCTAAGAGACCCAAAGCCCTGGAACAGGAAACAAGAGAAACCGGGACAACCCAAAGAGAGTCCCTAGCCACTGAGGCCGAGGTGTGCAATAATGGCGAAAAGCCACAACTGGACACTACACATGATGCACCTCCAGCCTAACCAACCAAGCATCAATGACCCAAGGGCCCCTCCGGAAGGGAGCCTAACAGCTGGGTGGACAGCGCTTCGGATTCATAGTCCTAAGGTTCCGGGTTCGATCCCTGGTGGAGGCAGAAACAAATGTGCAGTTTCTTTCACCCTGATGCACCTGTTACCTAGCAGTAAATAGGTACCTGGGAGTTGGACAGCTGCTACGGGCCGCTTCCTGGGATTGTGTAACAAAAAAAAAGAGGTCTAGTCGAGGACCGCGCTGCGAGGATGCTAAGCCTCAAAATCATCTCAAGAAAGCCGCCGTCAATCTTTGTCAGAAAAGAAGGAGACGGCTGTTGCAACTGAACAAATCGACCACCAGGACTGAAGGAACAGAAACCCCTGCAACAGAGATCATGAAACTCCCCCACCCGACCCCCAGAGGTCAATGACAACAGAAAGAGATCCTTGGAAAAACAATCTTGAACCAAAGGGGCCACCAAAAACTGAGGAGGAGAGAGAAAAGAGAGCACCCTGTACAAGGACCAGGACGGCTCAGGCGGCGCATGAGCAGGCTGGAGGTGAAACAAAGCATGAGAGAGATTACAAAACGTGGCAGAAGTGACATCAATCCCGAACGCAAGCTGAAGCACCTCCACCAATGCCGCACGATACGAGGCGACAGTATTAGGCATCAAATGACGGTCCTGAAAAAGCCAAGAAAGAAAAGACAAGACAACCTACAAAGAGAAAGGAAATGGCGAAAAGAACGCCGGAAAACTTTATACTGTTACTGAGACAAAGCTGGCAGGTGGGACACCAACAAAGTCACCTGATCACCATTCAAGTGGTGATATACCCGCGTCGAAAAGACCAGACGCAAAGAGCGGAGCAGTAATCTGAACCAGCCACTTACTGGGCCAGTCCAAACTGCTAAAAGTGGCGGAGCCACGGAAAACATCTCTGATTCTGACACCGAGCAAACAGCGCCTGAAACCAAGGCTGGGCCAGCCACCAAGGGGCCAACAGGACAACTCTCCCCTGGTAAGTCTCCAAATGAGCCAGGACCCGAAGCAACAACTGGATCCAGGGGAAGGGGGGGGAGACACAGGTAACCCCACCTTGACCGGTCCTGCCAAAAGGCATCCACTGCGAAGGCTGCAATCGGGGCTGGGTACCACCATATATTGGGAGATGCCTCAACCACGCCGATACGAAGCGGCCCACCTCCGGGAGCCCGCATGTCGGGCAGAGCCAACTGAAGGAGTAGATGTCGATCGTCCATTCCGTGGACAGGAGAATGAACCGAGACAGCCCACCGGAGGGATGGGGTCATTTCAACCACGCCCAAGTGCACTCACTCCAAGATGACCTGATGGAGCACAGGGGAAGAAGCCTGCCCCGTGAGCCCCGAACCCCCCGAAGAAGGAAAAGCCAGCCAATACCACCACAGGCCGGAGGAAACGACCCGAAACGCCCACAAATCGTGGGACCAAGCGTGAGCAAACAGCATGAGCCTCCCCCCATTGCCTCGTCAACAGGGCAAAACACGAAAGACCTGACACCCCTTACAAGAAGCTGACTGACAAACAGAGCGATCATTGCACCTACCAGATGACGCCGGTCCCAAAGAAAGCACCGGCTCAGAAGCTGGCATCAATGGCCCACCCCGACCGGAGAAACCCTGAGCCCTGGCATGATCCTTCCAAGAAGGCCAAAAATGGCTATCTCAGAGAACCAACAAGTCTGACACATCACGACAACTAGACGAAACCGTCTTCAGAAACTGCATGACAGCAGTCTCTGCAAACAGCAACGGACAAAACTGCAATGAAAACTTAAGAGCCAGGGTCCAGGCAGATTCCAAAGAGAACGAGCATAGCCTGCCCAGGAAAAGGCGAGGCGAGAAGCAAAGAACACATACCACGCCTCCTTGAGAATTGGCACAATTAGCTTCAACAGCCCGGCCAATGCCCTAGCTGCCGAAACCAGCGCATAAGACGAAGGCCCGGCACTCAACACCTCCACATCCTCCTCAAGCCAGTTCGAGGAAAGTTCCAGAAGGGAAAAGAAGAGCAAGATCGAAGCCAAATGCCCATGGGCGTACAAATCCTCGGCAACCAAATATGCCGAAAGGGTGGAAACCTGCACGTGCAGCTGCACAAGGCCAACATCTCGAGAAAGCACAGGGGCAAACAAGCACGCATTAAGGTGCTCAAACTCGCCCCCACGTAGACCTGCAGAACAGCAGAAGTTTCTCGCCATTCAAGCGTGCAGGTCTGACAGAACCCTTGCCACGCCTCCAATGAAAAGAAAGAGCAGTCTGCCAGTCAGGAAGACTCCAGAACCTCCAAACTCACCCAATATGAGGAAGAACTGAACTCAATCGAGGATGGATCCATCAGAGGCAGAATCCGGGTCTCGCAGGAGGTATGCAGCAATTGCCTCCCAAACTTCCCTAGGTGAAATACGAGAGGCAGAAAACCTCAGGAAAAGAGGAGTCGAGGAACCCAAGGGAACCTGGAACCAAACCCGGGGAGGAGCCGACCCCAAATCATACTCGTTCTGGGAAGAACGGGGGGGTTAAGAACCCCCCCCCCCCGCAACAACAAGTCCTGCAAAGAGGGCACCAAAACCCAAGCAAGGTCAAAGGGAGCAAAAGCCCCCAGTCCTCCACACCCTTTACCCCTGAAGAAAAGGCAGGAAAAAGGGGTCCTACTGGTGGGACCCAGAAGCCACGGCAGGAGGAACCGGCTCGAATGCCTCTGTCCCCAACCCGAATGGGGCAGCCTCTGAAACTGCATAACCAACTAAACCCTGCCCCGACTCCGAAATCCTCTGACGTTTGGGAGCAGGGAGGGGGGGGGGATAACGAACAACAGTGCAAGGGCCAGGGAGTGCGGACGGAATCAAAGTTGAAGCGACTAATGCCCCCAAGTCCGGGTCCCTATAACCAAAACGGGGCAGCCTTGGGCATCCGGGTGGGCAATCAACTTAGTGCATTGCAGCAACCTAACATGCAACTCAGATGCTGCCTGTACCCGAACATCAATATCATCAGAATGGGTAAATTGGAGAACAATCAGAGAACACGACTCACAAAACTCCAGGTCAAAGGTGTCGTTGACCCAACAGGCAGCATGAAGGAGGCAAAAACGGTAACTGTCACCCTGAGACAAGGGCACACAGCAACCCTCAAACTCGCACGAGGTGAGGTGAAACTCGGAAGATGCATCCATGAGCCCCAATGGGGATTTCCAGGGCCCACATGCTTACTGCTACGGGAAGCCCAGGCAAGGTATTGTACTGCAAAACCTGCTAGGCCCAAATTAACAAGGGAAACTGCTAAGGCTGAACCCCTGTGACGTGTACAATCACAAGAGGCCTAGAAAAGAGCCACCAAAACAATAGAAGTGGACCAATAACCAAACCAGGCAGACCCCCTCCAGGCAAGGAAGCAAAGCAAACAAAAAACCCAGCAAAAGGACAACATCCCCAGAAAGAACAGAAACCAGCCACCATGTGGGTAGGCGAGCTATGCAGTACCTTGTGCCTCTTCAAGTTCAAGTATGTTTATTGAGACAATAAAATACACGTACATCTCAAAGGGATAGAATAGCTTAGGCTATTTCTACCCCCCCTCCTTGAGTCCCTACCAGCAAATGATAACAATTCCTACCCAAAGCCAAACAAAGGCCACAAAAACCCTAGTTGGCCCCAAAGGTAGGGATAATTGCCAAGCAGCAAAGACCCATATGGAAGCGGTTCCTGAAAGTTCTATGGAAGGGAACTCTAGAACCCAAGGGTTATCTTGAGGTTATCTCGAGATGATTTCGGGGCTTTAGTGTCCCCGCGGCCCGGTCCTCGACCAGGCCTCCATCCCCAGGAAGCAGCCCGTGACAGCTGACTAACTCCTAGGTACCTCTTTACTGCTAGGTAACAGGGACAACAGGGTAAAAGAAACTCTGTCCATTGTTTCTCTCCGGCGCCCGGGATCGAACCCGGGACCACTGGATCACACGTTCAGTGTTCTGTTCGCTCAGCCACCAGCTCCCCACAGCCACCGGTAGTACTTACAGGGCACCTAGGGAAGAAAAAGTGCATGCAGCCTCAGTACAGTACTCTCAAGTTCTCCTGGCCACTGCACCACACATACACCAGAACACACCACTAAGGTACACAACTGCCCAGAATCTGAGGCCAGAGTCAATGTCCGCCCCGGACCACATAAGCCAATAAACTGGAATGGTTGGGTAGCTGGCACGCGGGCTCCGGGGCTTCCCCTTTGCCTCCCAGGGAGCGGAGGGCTGCCCGGACCAGCGGCATGGCGGCGGAGTGTGGCATTTGATTGTTTGGTTGTCTCTTTAAGTAGGGGGAGTTGTGCCTCTCTGTTTAGTCTTCAGTTGTAATTTTCTTACCATGTGGGGGGGGGTCTGTTTTGTTATGCCTACATTTCTGGGTGCCAACCCCGATCGATGGCAGACATGGAATGCTTCCAAATACATGGTTTCCATAAGCCATTGCTCCCTGTGCCTCTCTGAGGGGAGGCCAAGTTCTGGCGCATAGTCTTCGGTAGGCTGAACGTCAATTGACTGATGCCCCAGACTAATATAACACATATCAGCCTGATAGCTCCAGTTCTGGCTCCCTACAGAAAATGTATTAACCTAATGAAAATGTAAACTTGCCTTTAGGAGCAGAGCAAGATAAGAAAAGATGAGGGCATCAATAGCAGATGGAGACCGGCCAAAGAAGTATTCTCGATCTCCAAGGCGATTAGATAACATTGTTAAGCATTCTTGAGCATGCTTCAGCAACTGAAATAAAGAATAAAGTTTCCAGGAATTTAATAGTGATGAAGAAATGTGCTACAGTTACTTCTGCTACGTGGAGGCAAATATAAATGCACATTTGGCATATAATATTGCAAATTTAAATACTGTGTTGCATAAACACATAAGATATTTTGTTCTTACTAAACCTTGCAATAAGTAATGGTAATGTCTTCTCACAGACATAACGTAGGATAAAAACCCACACATGTGTATTTGTGTATAATAATTTATGTAAATTCTTTACATAAACTTCACAAATACACAAGTGTGGGTTTTTATCCTAAACCTTGCAATGACAAGAGTAATTGTGTAATTTACTTATTGCTGTACACACTGCACAGCAATACTGAGCACACTGCTCAGTGTCAGTTACAACCCCGCTCCTGTGCCAGGTAAGTCCACTACGGGCTCACCATAGCCATGCTACTTGGAACCTGTGTTCTGAGTAGCTGAATCTAGAACAACAACAACACAACAACTTAAGTGTCATACCTCGGTTTCAATGAGCTGAGAATCATCAGGATCATCAAATATGCTACCAATTAGTTCACAATATCCCTTGTGATACCTCCTGGGATACCAAAATTTGTATGGGAATGGAATACTGCTGTAGTACCACTTGTGGATGACATCATAGTAGCTCTTAGG
>WNGS01000411.1:14588553-14614089 GCA_020271785.1 Procambarus virginalis
CTCAACCCACCTGAAACAAAAGTTATATCCAAATTTGTTACAGACAAGAGTTGCTTTTGGTTCTTCCTTCCAATCTTGAAGTGGGTAGAATATAGTTGTGAATATATAGAATATAGTTGCACAACTATATATATATATATATATATATATATATATATATATAAAGTGTGTGTATATTAATAAATATAAGTTAATTATTGTTAATTATTTATTATTGATAAGAAAATTATATAACCTACCATAGATACATGAGTGCTGGGTATAGTCTTTCCACTAATAAATGTTCATATGCCACCACCTCTGAGCACTGCTGGGCGACAGTTCGTAATCACAACTGAAATTCTAAAATACATACATGTTAAGCTATGTGGACCAAACTGCATTATACAGAAATACAAAAAATTAAATGGAGTGAAGTTTGCCTGATACGCTGCCAAAGGAAAACTATGTCAGAGTATGGGAATTATATTTTCCCATACTTACACAGCATTTATGAATTAAACACTATTTTAACCTGAAACTTTCATCAAGATGACAATATCACATGAAAATCAAAAAGCAGCGTACAAAATACTGTAGTTACATCTATATTGTTCTAAATACCTGTGTACAGTATGTCTTATTAAATTTAATTTACCTGTTTTCGAAGGAATGTAGTAACTTGAGAAAATTCGGAGAAAGCCCCCTCAGAACATTTGAAAACTGGCAGTTGACCAGTTGGTGACTTAAATGGGTTACTTGATTTAACAATATTTACTGGAGCTCCAGAGAATTTGACGTAAGCCTGAAAAAGTCAACCACATAAGAAATTACTGCAATGCATGGGCAACACTAATAAAATACTGTACTAGCTATGTACTTCATGTGTATAAATTATGTAATTTACAGCATATGCCAGGTGAGAACTAAGGCAGCAGTAGTTACCAATTTGAGGCACTAAAACTATTCAGTTAGCATGTATACAGAAATATAGTTTGTCAATCCTATTAAGTATTTTTTTTGTTTTGTTTATTATTATTTTCTACCTCAGTCATGGCCACACACATTTACAATGTTAACCAGCATATATACATTTGCTTCTGTCCTCCATGCACAGGGTTTGAGATCTGTTGAACATATAGTTCAGTGCACACAGAAATCACAATGGCGTGATGCATCAAATGAACAAATCCACAAAATCCACAATACATATAGGTTCGAACCCTCGTCGCGGCCCTTGTGGATTTGTTCATACAGGTCAGTGAAAATGCTAATCTAACCTACAAACATAAATACACACATTTATGTCTGTCCTACATAAACAGTGTTTGAGGTGTCTTTAGTGTCACTAATGTGTACTTACAAAGGTGAAATGCAATTCTGACTAGCTTCCACATATCCTGTATACACATACATACGTACAGTACATACATATACATATACATTTATGTCTCTCCTATTTTGATAGGGTAAGATAGCTGCTATAGAAACATTAGGAAATATATAGAGCTGCTATATAAAAACATTATTAAGCACTTAACCACTGAAGGTGATTAGGATACTTTTACAAGCTCAGGTTATAGTCACATCACATTGTATAACTAATGCATTATATAGTCATCTTGGGTACAAGTCCAATATATCATCAAGTGTTTCAGTATTCATATAGTATTTACAGGGTTCAGTATACCTCAGCCCAGGAGGGCAAAAGTCAGTCAATATGGGACATTCTACAATGTAATGTTCAAGGGAGTGCATGTTTTCTCTTTTACAAAGTTGACACATGGTGTATTCGACATTTGGGTTTTTGAGAGAGCTGCCAGATATGTCTATATCCCAGGCGTAGTTTGGCTACTATAACATCACATTGCCAAGTTCTTGCTCTATTAGTTCCATATATAAATGTCTCCTTACAATATTTATCATAATGTTCAATGCTTCAGGTTTCAGGTCTTTGTGAATTTGTTAGGTCAGTAAATTTTCATTAGATATTTGTATAAGTATTCTCTTTGTCACTCCTAATGAAATACCCATATCAATTCCTACTACTGGTTTTCTAGAGGCTGACTTTGCAAGCATGTCAACAGTGTCATGCTTTAAGATGCCAACATGTGATGGTATCGAAAGGAATTTAATTTCAAATGTTTTCTTTATCAGCTAAAACATTCATTCGAATATCACTGACTATTTTCTGGGAGTTACTACTATGTGCGTTCAAAGCCAGCAGTGCATTCTGCAAGTCACAGTATATAAGTCCACTGTATTTGTCTTTTAAAAATTCAGTGGCAAGGTATGTGCTTGCAAGTTCAGTTTGAGTCGCACTTGCCCAATCTTTGACACGCTTCACTGCTGTATGAGAGAAGATTGTTTAAATATTCCATTCACCAGAGCTCTAGAAGACTTGAACCATGGACCTCACGTGTGCGAGGCCGAAGCTCTATCGACCGAGAACCAAGATTCGGTTCGAGTCTCCTAGAGCCCAGGTGAATGGAATGTTTATTTCCACGTAAGTGTGAATGACAATTTATTGGTTAAATATATTACATGCACATCCAGTACATCTTCCACCTTCTTCTACAGAACTGTCGGTACTGCACTGATACAGTTCGTTACCCATAACCTGAGTTCTCTCAGTGATGTTGCACAGTGTTACCTGGTTGATGGGGTTCTGACAGTTCTTCTACTCCCCAAGCCCGGCCCGAGGCCAGGCTTGACTTGAGAGTTTGGTCCACCAGGCTGTTGCTTGGAGCGGCCCGCAGGCCCACATACCCACCACAGCCCGGTTGGTCCGGAACGTCTTTTAGAAAACAGTCTAGTTTTCTCTTGAAGATGTCCATGGTTGTTCCGGCAATATTTCTGATGCTCGCTGGGAGGACGCTGAACCTCTGACCTCTGATGTTTATACAGTGTTCTCTGATTGTGCCTATGGGAGCCGGTCGGCCGAGCGGACAGCACGCTGGACTTGTGATCCTGTGGTCCCGGGTTCGATCCCGGGCGCCGGCGAGAAACAATGGGCAGAGTTTCTTTCACCCTATGCTCCTGTTACCTAGCAGTAAAATAGGTACCTGGGTGTTAGTCAGCTGTCACGGGCTGCTTCCTGGGGGTGGAGGCCTGGTCGAGGACCGGGCCGCGGGGACACTAAAGCCCCGAAATCATCTCAAGATAATCTCAAGATAGATGGCACCTCTGCTCTTCACTGGTTCTATTCTGAATTTTCTTCCATATCATTCACTTCAGTACGTTGTTATTTTACTGTGTAGATTAGGGACCTGGCCTTCCAGCATTTTCTACGTGTATATTATTTGGTATCTCTCTTGTCTCCTTTCTAGTGAGTACATTTGGAGAGCTTTGAGACGATCCCAATAATTTAGGTGCTTTATCGCGCCTATGCGTGCCATATATGTTCTCTGTTAACTGTTTTAATAATGTAGAGTGTACACTATCTTTCTTGGGCACATTTACAAAATCAACTGATATATCCCAGTTGTCCCATGGATTAACTGATTGATTAATCATAAATTGAGTTGGGTATATTTTTAATATTTTAATAGAGATTGCTACCTTGTAAAACCAAAATGCAAATCAGATTTCCCTATTCTTCTATAGACCTCAGGTGAGTGTAGCATAATGCAGTTAGGTTGAAATTTCATGTGTTGGCGAGATCTCAATGCCTTCATTAAGTATTGAAAATTTGAAACACATATTGCAATAAAATATCTGTATATACAGTATAATCACTGTGGTTATTTCCCATTACTAAAATTTAAAACCAACTGATTTGACCGAAGTAGATAACACTATGTTATCCCTTCATACTAACATGGTGTTTCAATTTTAAAGTGTCACTAAGTACATGAGATATTTTTCCAACAGATTTTAAACCCCACCAAACCTTACTTAATTTAATACAATCTTACTCAAACTAACATAAATCAGCACTCAGAACAATAATAAACTCTAATCCCAGACATCATTGCACAATTCCTGCAATCTCTGAATATGGTACGTTAAAAATAATAACTGCACTCACCCTCAAGTGTACTTTATATTTATAAAACCCTGACCTGCAATTCTAATCCGCACCTTATATGCTTTGCTGAGGGTTGTAACAACCCATGGAGACTGCATGAAGAACAATTATCTATCTGGTATTACTAGACTCAACCAGATAGATAAAGACTCAAGCAGAAACTACCATGCAAATTAAGGGTCCAATAATATGGAATGCCCTCCCAAATGTTATAAAAACATGTACTTCTCTCAATCAGTTTAAAAGAAAAACTAAGACATATCAAACTAACATGTAACAAATCTAACTTACATTTCCCCATCCAAAATAAAACAGTTGTGTTTTGCAATTCTTGTAAATTTTAAATACTAAATAGTCTATGCCTTTCATCATTATCACCTAAATATTGTATACTGTATTTGTAAATGTCTTTTAACAATTCAAGTAAAAATCATTAGAGAGAGATCAACATTAACTCCACAAATATAACTATAGCTGTAATTTATATTTGTAAAGTCAGAAGACTGGCTTTTTAATATTGAAATATGAAAGACCTTGCATGTGGGGTGTAACAATGAACATCAACTACCTTAACAACAACATTACCATAACAACACTGATGAAAAAAAAGGATAGTGGAATCTGAATCCATGATTCACGGAAAGTTGCACAATTGGGAGCTGCAGTAAAAAGTCAACCAAACATTAGGAATAGTCAAATATACCTTTAGCTTCAAGGAAAAGAGGTAATTTTACAACTCTATAAATGCAGATGATGTGTCACTAATAATGTGACTGAAGATATAAAGACTAAACAACACACCAGAAGATGAGGAGACTAAGACGTTTCAGTCCGTCCTGGACGATAATTCAAGTTGATTATCAACCATAATCGACTTGATAATGGTCGAGGATGGATTGAAACGTCATTGTCTCCTCATCTTCTGGTGTGGGGTATAGTCTTTGACTCTCTAAATCTCTGGTGTGTCCCCCATTTGGACTATTGTATCCAAGCAGGGAGACCTCATCTTCAGGACATATCTGCTTTGGAGAAAGTCTAACATCAGGTGACAAAAATCATCCCAGAACCAATTTGACTCTCATGCCAGGAACGGTTGAAGGCCATAGGGCTAACAACACTGCAAACCAGACATGACAGGGCTAATCTCATCAAAACTTTAACAAACTTAACAATTTGGAAGATATTATAATTAATATTCTAATACAGTATATTAATTATATCTTTCAAATTATTCGATACAGCATTTTAGTAGTTTTGATGAGATCAGCCCTGTCATAGCTGGCCATGTCCAGACATCATCTTTAAAAGATCAAGATGTAACACGAACAATGTGCACCAGTTTTAAGTTCGACAAGTCACAATGTAGGACAGAAAACACAGATGCTTTTTTCACCCACAGGGTTATAAACAAATGGAATGAATTGCCTACCCAACGAAGCCGTAAATGCCAAAACTCTGCTGCAATTCAAGAACCAGCTGGATAAAATTATCAGGACAACTAGAAGGACCTTTGACAAGCCGCCGGCTTCCTGTCCTCGTCGAGGCCACTAGTGAGATGGTGACCCTCAGGTAAATTCGGGTATTACTAAGCTAACACTAATAATTTATTTAATGATACAACAATATACGGTTTTAAGAATTAGGTTAACAATGAATAACATAAGCTCACCAGCATCTGGAGACTCTTGAGGTCCATAGAGGGGAGACCATACTTGGCCTCACCACACCACACATGCAGCTCCATGGCTGGTTTATGAGGCACTTGGTTCCTACGAGTCCCTCTGAGTCCTCAGACTCAAGAGTTCCCCATGAGCCTCCCGGCCGACCATGAGACCATGAACACCTCCACTAAACCCAGATTACATAACATATTTAGTGCCTATTTTTGCTCTAAAAGAGATGCTAATTGTGCTCTTGAATATCACATCTATACAAAATTACAAAATAATGATAGTTTTAAGTAATTCTTGATTTGAATTGAATTTTGTTTTTATAAATGCTTAAATAAAATACGACTTGCATAAGCTGTATGTAAGGTAGAGGGCAGACGACGCCAGGCGGCCTGCGGTGTGGTAGTGTCAGGGGCGCCGTAGTGGCGGGGGTTCGTTTTGTCAGGGGCATGATGGTCAGGATCTCGGGAGTTTCAGGGGGAGTTGATAGTACTCACCTAGTTGTGCTTTGGCTCTTTGGCCCCGCCTCTCGACTTGTCAATTAACTGGTGTACAGATTCATGAGCCTATTGGGCTCTGTCATATCTACATATGAAATTGTATGTAGTCAGCCTCCACCACATCACTTCCTAATGCATTCCATCTGTTAACTACTCTAATACTGAAACAAAATTCTAATGTCTCTGTGGCTCATTTGGATAACTAAGTTTGTGTTCGGGTATAGACTCAGGTATGTACATTCAGGTACAGGTATAGATTAAGTTCACAAGGTTCAGCTTGAACACAAGTTTGTGTTCAAGCTGAACCTTGTGTTCAGCCTTCTGCTCCCTTCGCTTAATTTCATTACTTTACACTTTTCTGCGTTAAACTTTAGTAGTCATTATCTAGACCATTCCTCCAGTTTGTATACAGGTCGTCCTGTAGTCTCTATCTATCATCATCTGTCTTGATTCTATTCATAATTTTTGCATCATCAGCAAATAATGAGAGAAATGAGTCTATACCCTCTGGAAGATCGTTTGCATATATCAGAAACAGGATGGGTCCAAGTACAGAGCCCTGTGGGACTCCACTGGTGACATCTCGCCACTTCGCTTTGATGTCCAAAGAGCTTGGAGAGGATGTGGGAGGAAGAAGGATGGGGCGGTGAAATTCTTGGAAAAGGATTTTGATGTGGAGAGAGTACTCTGATGTCTTTCCTCTCACAGTTACTCGCTGTTTCCTGTTGTTTAAATACTCCGTTATCTGCCGGAGTACCTTACCTTTTACTCATGCCTGTTTCTCCAACCTTTGTAACAACCTTTTATGGGGTACTGTGTCAAAGGCTTTCCCTGCCTACTTTGCTCTTTCTTTGCTATTTTTGTCGCCTGGTCATAGAATTCTATTAACCCTGTGAGGCACGATTTACCATCCCTGAACCCATGTTGGTAGTGTGTTACAAAGCTATTTCCTTCCAGATGTTCTACGAGCCTTTTCTTCACAATCTTCTCCATCACCTTGCATGGTATACAAGTTAGGGAAACTGGCTTGTAGCTCAGTGCCTCTTGCCTCTCACCCTTTTTGTATATTTGGACTACATTAGCTGCCCAGCTTTCCGGTAGGTCTCCTGTTTCCAGTGACCTGTTATACACCATCAAGAGTGGCACACTTGCCACTCTTCTGCACCCTCTTTTAGTATCGACGGTGAGATTCTGTCAGGCCCAACAGCCTTTGTCACATTCAGTTCCAACAGATTCCTTTTGACCTCATCACTGGTAGGCTCAAACTCATCCAAGGTTGCTTGGTTTGCCGCCTCCTCTCTTAGTACAAGGGCTTCTCCTTGCTCTATTGTGAAGACCTCCTAGAATCTCTTGTTGAGTTTGTAGTGAGTAAACCTTATACTCGCTCCAATCTCTCATTACCTTAATGACAAAGTAATTAGGACTACTTATGACTACTCAAATCCCTTCCCAAATTACAGATAACACTCTTTTCATCCTGTTGGAGGAAGCTGAGGTGTAGCAAGCTTGAATAAGTGAATAGCCAACAGTACAGATTTCCACAGCCAAGAATGTAGCACTCGGTGTATGCAGTTCTAATCGACCCCAAGACTCTACAGCTTCGACACAGAGAAGACAGCAGACTAGGACCGCATCGAGCTACAACGCTCTCGCTCCCCATCAAGTTTAGACACGATTCCCCATGGAGCCACCACGCTCTCCCACATAGAGCTCCGCGACTCCGGCCTCACTGAGCTCTCTGCTCCGCTCCAAGCTCCGTCTCAATGTCTACGACACTGCTGTATCCAATACTACTAAATAAATATGAAACCCACAAAACACTGTGTATCTCATCTAGCAAACAACGTAACATAAACGTACGTTACAAGTTCTTCACACACACCTCATTGTCATTCTCTGTGTATCTGTTTTTCCCTTTTCTCAGTTTCATCACAAAACATCACATCACTGGTGTTTTCCTCCTGATATTTCCTCCTGGCACTACCAGGATCGGTAGTGTCAGGGCTCGGTAGTGTCAGGGCTCGTTAGTGACAGGACTCGTTAGTGTCAGGACTCGTTAGTGCCAGGACTCGTTAGTGTCAAGGCTCGATAGTGTCAAGGCTCGATAGTGTCAAGGCTCGATAGTGTCAGGGCTCGTTAGTGTCAGGGCTCGTTAGTGTCAAGGCTCGATGGTGTCAGGGCTCGTTAGTGTCAGGGCTCGTTAGTGTCAAGGCTCGATGGTGTCAGGGCTCGATAGTGTCAGGGCTCGTTAGTGTCAGGGCTCGGTAGTGTCAAGGCTCGGTAGTGTCAGGGCTCGTTAGTGTCAAGGCTCGATAGTGTCAAGGCTCGATAGTGTCAGGGCTCGTTAGTGTCAGGGCTCGTTAGTGTCAAGGCTCGGCAGTGTCAGGGCTCGATAGTGTCAGGGCTCGGTAGTGTCAGGGCTCGGTAGTGTCAGGACTCGATAGTGTCAGTGCTCGTTAGTGTCAGGGCTCGTTAGTGTCAAGGCTCGGTAGTGTCAGGAATCGGTAGTGTCAAGGCTCGGTAGTGTCAGGGCTCGGTAGTGTCAGGACTCGGTAGTGTCAAGGCTCGGTAGTGTCAGGGCTCGGTAGTGTCAGGGCTCGGTAGTGTCAGGGTTCGGTAGTGTCAGGGCTCGGTAGTGTCAAGGCTCAGTAGTGTCAGGGCTGGGTAGTGTCAAGGCTCAATAGTGTCAAGGCTCCATAGTGTCAAGGCTCGTTAGTGTCAGGGCTCGTTAGTGTCAAGGCTCGTTAGTGTCAAGACTCGATAGTGTCAAGGCTCGATAGTGTCAAGGCTCGATAGTGTCAAGGCTCGGTAGTGTCAGGGCTCGTTAGTGTCAGGGCTCGTTAGTGTCTGGGCTCGTTAGTGTCAGGGCTCGTTAGTGTCAGGGCTCGGTAGTGTCAAGGCTCGGTAGTGTCAAAGCTCGGTAGTGTCAGGGCTCGTAGTGTCAAGGCTCGATAGTGTCAAGGCTCGGTAGTGTCAAAGCTCGGTAGTGTCAAGGCTCGATAGTGTCAAGGCTCGATAGTGTCAAGGCTCGATAGTGTCAAGGCTCGATAGTGTCAAGGCTCGGTAGTGTCAAAGCTCGGTAGTGTCAAGGCTCGATAGTGTCAAGGCTCGGTAGTGTCAAAGCTCGGTAGTGTCAGGGCTCGGTAGTGTCAGGGCTCGGTAGTGTCAGGGTTCGGTAGTGTCAAGGCTCGGTAGTGTCAAAGCTGGGTAGTGTCAGGGCTCGGTAGTGTCAGGGCTCATTAGTGTCAGGGCTCGGTAGTGTCAAGGCTCGGTAGTGTCAAGGCTCGGTAGTGTCAGGGCTCGTTAGTGTCAGGGCTCGTTAGTGTCAGGGCTCGTTAGTGTCAGGGCTCGTTAGTTTCAAGGCTCGGTAGTGTCAGGAATCGGTAGTGTCAAGGCTCGGTAGTGTCAGGGCTCGGTAGTGTCAGGACTCGGTAGTGTCAAGGCTCGGTAGTGTCAGGGCTCGGTAGTGTCAGGGCTCGGTAGTGTCAGGGTTCGGTAGTGTCAGGGCTCGGTAGTGTCAAGGCTCAGTAGTGTCAGGGCTGGGTAGTGTCAAGGCTCAATAGTGTCAAGCTCCATAGTGTCAAGGCTCGTTAGTGTCAGGGCTCGTTAGTGTCAAGGCTCGTTAGTGTCAAGACTCGATAGTGTCAAGGCTCGATAGTGTCAAGGCTCGATAGTGTCAAGGCTCGGTAGTGTCAGGGCTCGTTAGTGTCAGGGCTCGTTAGTGTCTGGGCTCGTTAGTGTCAGGGCTCGTTAGTGTCAGGGCTCGGTAGTGTCAAGGCTCGGTAGTGTCAAAGCTCGGTAGTGTCAGGGCTCGGTAGTGTCAAGGCTCGATAGTGTCAAGGCTCGGTAGTGTCAAAGCTCGGTAGTGTCAAGGCTCGATAGTGTCAAGGCTCGATAGTGTCAAGGCTCGATAGTGTCAAGGCTCGATAGTGTCAAGGCTCGGTAGTGTCAAAGCTCGGTAGTGTCAAGGCTCGATATTGTCAAGGCTCGGTAGTGTCAAAGCTCGGTAGTGTCAGGGCTCGGTAGTGTCAGGGCTCGGTAGTGTCAGGGTTCGGTAGTGTCAAGGCTCGGTAGTGTCAAAGCTGGGTAGTGTCAGGGCTCGGTAGTGTCAGGGCTCATTAGTGTCAGGGCTCGGTAGTGTCAAGGCTCGGTAGTGTCAGGACTCGGTAGTGTCAAGGCTCGGTAGTGTCAGGACTCGGTAGTGTCAGGACTCGGTAGTGTCAGACTTGGTAGTGTCAGGACTCGGTAGTGTCAGGACTCAGTAGTGTCAGGACTCGGTAGTGTCAAGGCTCGGTAGTGTCAGGACTCGGTAGTGTCAGAACTCGTAGTGTCAGGACTCGGTAGTGTCAGGGCTCGGAAGTGTCAGGGCTCGGTAGTGTCGGGGCTCGATAGTGTCAGGGCTCGGTAGTGTCAGGGCTCGGTAGTGTCAGGGCTCGGTGGTATCAGGGCTCGGTAGTGTCAGGGCTCGGTAGTGTCAGGGCTCAGTAGTGTCAGGGCTCAGTAGTGTCAGGGCTCGGTAGTGTCAAGGCTCGGTAGTGTCAGGACTTGGTAGTGTCAGGGCTCAGTAGTGTCAGGGCTCGGTGGTGTCAGGGCTCGGTAGTGTCAGGGCTCGGTAGTGTCAGGGCTCAGTAGTGTCAGGGCTCAGTAGTGTCAGGGCTCGGTAGTGTCAAGGCTCGGTAGTGTCAGGACTCGGTAGTGTCAGGCTCGGTAGTGTCAGGGCTCGGTAGTGTCAGGGCTCGGTAGTGTCGAGGCTCGGTAGTGTCAGGGCTCGGTAGTGTCAGGACTCGGTAGTGTCAGGGCTCGGTAGTGTCAGGGCTCGGTAGTGTCAAGGCTCGGTAGTGTCAGGACTCGGTAGTGTCAGGGCTCGGTAGTGTCAGGGCTCGGTAGTGTCAAGGCTCGGAAGTGTCAGGGCTCGGTAGTGTCAGGGCTCGGTAGTGTCAGGACTCGTTAGTGTCAGGGCTCGTTAGTGTCAGGGCTCGGTAGTGTCAGGGCTCGGTAGTGTCAGGGCTCGGTAGTGTCAGGGCTCGGTAGTGTCAGGACTCGGTAGTGTCAGGGCTCGGTAGTGTCAAAGCTCGGTAGTGTCAAGGCTCGTTAGTGTCAAGGTGCGGTAGTGTCAGGGCTCGTTAGTGTCAGGGCTCGGTAGTGTCAGGGCTCGGTAGTGTCAGGGCTCGGTAGTGTCAGGGCTCGGTAGTGTCAGGACTCGTTAGTGTCAGGGCTCGTTAGTGTCAAGGTTCGGTAGTGTCAGGGCTCATTAGTGTCAAGGCTCGGTAGTGTCAGGACTCGTTAGTGCCAGGGCTCGGTAGTGTCAGGACTCGGTAGTGTCAGGGCTCGGTAGTGTCAAAGCTCGGTAGTGTCAAGGCTCGTTAGTGTCAGGGCTCGTTAGTGTCAAGGTTCGGTAGTGTCAGGGCTCGTTAGTGTCAAGGCTCGGTAGTGTCAGGACTCGTTAGTGTCAGGGCTCGGTAGTGTCAGGACTCGGTAGTGTCAGGACTCGGTAGTGTCAGGACTCGGTAGTGTTAGAGACAATTCTATAACCAATGTTCCAGCGATGTGTAAATATTTCATTCAAAATGATCTGCTACCAGAAATTTTAGCCAAATATCCCCAGTTTGCTAACTGTAGGTAGTAACTGAGTGATTGTAACCTATCCACCGCTGCCCACTGGATGGGAGGCGGTGTGCAGGACAAACATATAAATTTTGACACTAGCTCTCCACATATGTCAGTTGCTTAATTTAGAACCTGTACTTGAGGTCGATCTCGAACCCATTGTTGATGTGACGACTTATATTGAATTTTGTAACTAGCTCATCAAGATTGTAACTTGCTTAGCTAAATGAATTGTGGGGTTCAGTCCCTCAGCCCATTATGTGCCTCTGTAACCCTTTCCACTACCGCCCACAAGATGGGTATGGGGTGCATAATAAATGAACTAAACTAAAAAACTCATGACTCGGTAGTGTCAGGGCTCGGTAGTGTCAGGACTCGGTAGTGTCAGGGCTCGGTAGTGTCAGGGCTCGGTAGTGTCAGGACTCGGTAGTGTCAGGCCTCGGTAGTGTCAGGGCTCGGTAGTGTCAGGGCTCGTTAGTGTCTGGGCTCGTTAGTGTCAGGGCTCGGTAGTGTCAAAGCTCGGTAGTGTCAGGGATCGGTAGTGTCAGGGATCGGTAGTGTCAGGACTCGTTAGTGTCAGGGCTCGTTAGTGTCAGGACTCGTTAGTGTCAGGACTCGGTAGTGTCAAAGCTCGGTAGTGTCAGGACTCGGTAGTGTCAGGGCTCGTTAGTGTCAGGGCTCGTTAGTGTCAGGGCTCGGTAGTGTCAGGACTCGGTAGTGTCATGACTCGGTAGTGTCAGGGCTCGGTAGTGTCAAAGCTCGGTAGTGTCAAGGCTCGTTAGTGTCAAGGCTCGGTAGTGTCAGGGCTCGGTAGTGTCAAGGCTCGGTACTGTCAGGGCTCGGTAGTGTAAAAGCTCGGTAGTGTCAGGGCTCGGTAGTGTCAAGGCTCGTTAGTGTCAAGGCTCTATAGTGTCAGGGCTCGGTAGTGTCAAGGCTCTATAGTGTCAGGGCTCGGTAGTGTCAGGGCTCGGTAGTGTCAGGGCTCGGTATTGTCAAGGCTCGGTAGTGTCAGGGCTCGGTAGTGTCAAGGCTCGGTAGTGTCAGGGCTCGGTAATGTCAGGGCTCGTTAATGTCAGAGCTCGGTAGTGTCAAGGCTCGGTAGTGTCAGGGCTCGGTAGTATCAAGGCTCGGTAGTGTCAGGGCTCGGTAGTGTCAGGGCTCGGTAGTGTCAGGGCTCGTTAATGTCAGGGCTCTGTAGTGTCAGGGCTCGGTAGTGTCAGGGCTCGGTAGTCCTGCACACCGCCCCCCATCCAGCGGGCAGCGGTGGATAGGTTACAATCACTTAGTTACTACCTACAGTTAGCAAACTGGGGATATTTGGCTAAAATTTCTGGTAGCAGATCATTTTGAATGAAATATTTACACATCGCTGGAACATTGGTTATAGAATTGTCTCTAAATTCACGTATGTTTTCGCACTCCATCACATAGTAACGGAGGGTGTGCGAATAATTTTGTTGACACAGTTTACATTTGGTCAGGTCTACATCGGCAGATAATGAGAATTCCCAGAGATACTTGTAACCGAGTCTAAGCCGAGCAGTAGTAACATCTAGAAGTCTGCTGATTTTATTGGATGATCCATAGATGTGGGGCTCCTCTTGCATGATAGTATGATGATAGATGGAATTACTGGTGTCAATTTCACTTTGTCTCAGATCTACAAGATCTTGTTGAAGTTCTCGGTGTACTGCTGCTCTCAGATTGCTCATTGACAATCCAAGGTTACACTCAACGGCTCCTTTAAAGGCAGATTCTTTGGCTAACTTATCAGCTCTATCATGCATTCGAAGGCCAACATGAGATGGAGACCACATGAAATGGACTCTGTTACCATCCTTAATAATTTTGTTGTATTTGTGTCTAGCCTCGGACACGAGCATGTTACAGTTATGTCTTAAAGAGTTGAGAGCATTTAAGGATGATAAGGAGTCACTTACAGTTAATGTATCAAGTTTGGAGACTTGTACACATTTCAGTGCAAGGAGCAAGGCAGTACTTGAATTAAAATATCAGAGTTTCCCATTGACACCCTATTTTCTGGTCGTGTTCCAGGGGAAAACTATAATAGAATATGACTTGAGATTAGCTGTGGGAAAGTAAGAAAGTAAGTGTTATGATAAAGTGCTAAACCGGCTAACAAGAGTCAATCTTCTGTACCTGTGCAACAAAAAAAAAATAAAGAATGTTGCCAAAGATAATAGCTCGCAGCATTGGGAGACTAAACTAAACTAAACCAGAGTGCATTATGGTTAAATTAATATTAACATTTTACCTATGTTCCTTTCTAAAGCTTGAACATATTGCTAAAGTAATACTGAAATAAATGTATGCTGTCTAAATCAATATATTTAATGGTTTAATACGCCTGCTAGGGGTTGGATTAAGAATTGTATTAATGATCTTCACCCCCCCCCCCACAAGAATATTTTTAGCGCCTTTTTTAAATATGACATTGATATACCACAAGAGTAAACAAATTATAAATATTTGTAAACTATTATCATTCTTAAATATTGTTTATTTTGGCAAAACATTAGTAATTGCTAAACAATGTGAAATATTACAATAATTACATAAAATATTTTAGAATTTGCTCCAAAAATTACAAAAAATGATCTGATCTGACATCCATCTCATTAATTTGTCTATAATAATCTCTTTTAAATTTATATTTAATAAGCTCTCCTCGAAAGAGTCGAGAGCTTCAGAATTTTATATAAGTAATGTGTATAATATAGGAAGCTGTATACATCGACTTACAGTTTAATGGTTTAATTTCCAAAAATTAGGCTTGAATAATGAAAGATAATGTAATTCATTAATTGGTTTAAGTTCAAGTAAGTTTATTGAAAAAATTAAATACCATCTTAAAAGGATAAAGTAACTTGGGCTATTTCTACCCTCGTCTATTTAAGGTCCCTCAAGGGGCTCACAAACCCATACATTAATTGGTGTTCACACATAACAAAATCAAAACTGATTTTCAATTGTCATATTCAAAACAAAACAAAAATGTTTCTAAAAAAAAAGTAGACATTCTCTCTAAAATCCTATGTCTCGCTCTGTATAAGTAACACTTTATTATTCACTCATCTATCCATATTTCACTTATGGTATTTGTGCCTGAGGAACTACAACACAAAATTGCCTTTATGACCCATTATTACTCAACATAAATCATTAAATTAATTAGAACAGTAACAGACGCCAATCCCAGACAGCATTTAGTACCCTTACTGAAATCCTTGAAGATATTAAATAACTTAAAATTATGGTAAAATGGGAAATAATAATGATATTATAACGAGTAAACCTTATACTCGCTCCAGTCTCTCATTATCTTAATGGCATAACTAATTAGCACTAATTACAGAAGCTATAAACTTTTCCCTAATTAAAGGTAACAGTTCTTCCATCCTTCTATTTTATTGGAGAAGCTGAGGTGAAGTCACCAAATAAAAGCAAGCTTAAAGTGAATAGCCAATCCGGGAGACATCTCCCGTCACGCAGGGTGCCGTCGCACCTCCACAGATCTCCAGTATCATCTCTCGATACTGTTAATGGCTCATAAGGGCCACCACTTACGGGCTATTCATGCCCGTGCCACCTCTTGGGTGGCTTAATCTTTATCAATCATCAATCGAATAGCCAACACCATTTGGTCACCATTTGGTCCGGGAGACATCTCCCGTCACGCAGGGTGCTGTCGCACCTCCACAGATCTCCAGTATCATCTATTGATACTGATAATGGCTCAAATGGGCCACCACTTACGGGCTATTCATGCCCGTGCCACCTTTTGGGTGGCTTAATCTTCATCAATCAATCAATCGAATAGCCAACCTGCCAAACTGTCACAGAAAAGCCATTACTTTTCTGGAATGTGAAGCAACCAACGACCTTAGAAGAGCTTTAAGAGTCCCCGAATCTTGCAGTAACCACCCTGAAGGCATCAACACAGCCACTCTCCTGGTCAAAAAAGGTGTCCAGCAGCTGGACACCCTCATAAATACTGTCAAGCAATATCTTCCACCGCAATATCAGCTTGACGATTAAATGCGACCTCAGAACACTGAAAAGATTTACTGAACAAAAAATTGTACCACTTACGGGCTATTCATGCCCGTGCCACCTCTTGGGTGGCTTAAGTTCTTGCTCCCTGGTTCTTGCTCACTGGTTCTTTAATTTTTATCAATCAATCGTTTAGTTAGTTAGTTTAGTTCATTTATTATGCACCCCATACCCATCTTGTGGGCGGTAGTGGAAAGGGTTACAGAGGCACATAATGGGCTCAGGGACTGAACCCCACAATTCATTTAGCTAAGCAAGTTACATGAATTGCAATCGAATAGCCAACAGTACAATTTCCACAGCGATTCAGATAACTCCAGTATATACACTTTGGATTTACCTCATCTCTTAAACCTCAAGAATATAGAACTCGGCATGTACAGTTCTAATCGACACCAAGACTCTACAAGCTTTGACACAGAGCAGACTACAACCATATTAAGCTACAATGCTCTTGCTCCCCCATCGAGTTCAAACACTCACGATTCCCCATCGAACTGCCACGCTCTGCACATAGAGCTCCGCGATCCGGCCTCATTCAACTTTCTGCTCTGCTCCAAGCTCCGTCTGAACGTCTACGACAATGCCCACAACCGACTATTGTAATCAAGACTACTCAATAAATACGAATCCCACTAAACACTGTGTATCTAATCTACTCAACAACGTAACATAATCGTACGTTACAATATTGAAGCCTTACAAAGAGATCTACATGAACTTCACAAATGGTCAGAATATGGCAAAGGCCTTTTAATATCGACAAATGCAAAACCTTGCATGTGGGGCATAACAACCCACGCCACGACTACCAAATTAATTGCATTACATTACAGCAGATTGATGAAGAAAAGGACCTTGGAGTCAACATCCACCACCCATTAAAAGTTGCTCAACAGGTGGGCAGCAGTCAGAATAGCTAACCAAACTCTTGGGATAATCAAGCGTACTTTTGACTATAAGGAAAAGAAGGTAATGGCTCGATCAACAGGATAAATCTCTGGTGCGCCCCACATTTGGATTACTGTATACAAGCATGGAGACCTTATTTCCACAAGGATATAGTTGCTCTGGAGAAGGTGCAACACTGAACAACAAAAATCATTCTAGAGCTAAGTCATCTCCCATACCAGGAACGTTTGAAGGCCACAGGGCTATCAACACTGCAAACAAGGCATGACAGGGCGGATCTATTGAAACTTTTAAAATACAATACTGAACAAGTTAGATGATGTTGATCCGGATATTTTCTTCAGAAAGTCAGATGTAACACAGACAAGGAGCAACGGTTTCAAGCTCACCAAGGGTCGCGGTAGTATAGTAGGGTTCATTCTTAACTCACAATCGATAGTTCTGAGTTCGAATCCCGAGCGGGGCGGAAATGGCCGTATTTCCTATCATCTCATGCTCCTGTTTACCTAGCATTAAGTAGATTCCCGGTCGTTAGTCTGCTTGTTTTTGCGCCGCCTTCTGGAGGGGGAACCTTGATATAACCCCAACATGTATATATATATATATATATATATATATATATATTATATATATATATATATATATATATATATATATCTATATATATTATATATATATATATATATATATATTATATATATATATATATATAATATATATATATATATATAATTATATATATATATATTATATATTATATTATAATTAATATAATATATATATATATATATATATATATATATATATATATAGATATATATATTATATATATATATATAATATATATATATATATATAATATATATATATATATATATATATATATATATAATATATATATTATATATATATATATATATATAATATTATATATATATTATATAATATTAGATATATATATATATATAATATATTATATATATAATATATATACTAATATATAGATATATATATATATAATATATATATATATATATATATAGATATATATATCTATATATATATATATATATTATTATATATATTATTAGATATATATATATATATTATATATCTAATATCTATATATATATATATATATATATAGATATATATATATTATATATATATATATAATATATATATTATATATTATATATATATATATAATATATATATATATATATACCGACTGCCGTCCCCCGACACAATGATTAATATTTATTATTTTTTACATTATTTTCTTTATAGTTTAATTAAACTGTACTTTATAGTTAAATAAAAATATCTATTTTGCGTTTCGTTCAACCTCAGAAATAGTAATTTTTTGATTTGTTATTCTGATCCCATATATCAAATAATATTTTTGTAAAGAAATAATGCCTCCTTACTTCGTAAAGCAACATATAATCCTTGTAACTAAGGGATTTATTCTCGTCAAATTTCATTAGTTTTATAGTTCGCGAAAATTTTAGGTGACGGTACGCGTTTCTTCCTTGACAATCACTTGCTAGTGGCTATTATTCACTATTTTGTATTTTTGTCCATCATATTCTATAGAATGTGTTCTCTCATAACATACGTAGAGCACAATAAATAAATTCAGGTCTGATTTCTTTGTCTACAATATGAGCTTCGAAGTCTGAGTGTCTAAGCGTGCCAACAGAACATGAAATATAATGTTTTTGTATTCTCAGTTTGCATCAATTTGTGATTTTATTGATAATATGAATAATATAATAAATACTAGAGATTTAAAGGACACTCATATAAACTTATATTAAAACGATGCAGTTACAGTCATTTTATAGCAACTAACAAAATAGTCAAACAGTTGGCTGCCGTGATATCAGCACAAACAGCTGATTTTCTGTGGCTAAAGCGATGGCAGTGTGACGGAGCCCATCGGCGAACATGTGAAAATAACAGGTATTTTGGGGGCCTCCACATGAATGAACGCTCGCCAAAAGCATTACCGACTCTCACGAACAGCTCACTGGTCCCGAGGAGGGGTTTGGTGGAGGTTTGTGTTGCCAGTGTCGAGAAACGAGGCGTGTATTATTGGTTGTGAGGTAGGGGGGAGGGAGGGGTGATGGGGTGGAGGAGAGAGAGGGGAATGGGTTGGACCTGAGCCCACTGACTTGTTACCGCCACAGTGTGGCAGTCACGAGCACCTCCTGGTACGCTGCCCCGCCACTTGACACCTGGTTGTCAACACTGTCAACCTGCTGTCTTCTCAGCTTGACCGCTGGCGTCAGTGCCCAGGTCTAACACCCCTCCCCCCTACTACTTCCTTCCCAGTGCTGACACCAGGTCCTACGCCCAGCCCCCCCCACCACCCTACCCTCTTTCAGGTCCACATGCACCCAGTCCACTGGACCCTTCCCAGGTGCTGACACCCAGGTCACTGGACCCTTCCAGGTGCTGACACCCAGGTCCACTGGACCCTTTCCAGGTGCTGACACCCAGGTCCACTGGACCCTTTCCAGGTGCTGACACCCAGGTCCACTGGACCCTTTCCAGGTGCTGACACCCAGGTCCACTGGACCCTTTCCAGGTGCTGACACCCAGTCCACCCCTCTCCCATGTACCACTGTCAAGATGAGGGGGGTCCACTAGCTGCCAAAGTTGATCTCCCCCCCCCACTCAGGTGCCAATGCTAGGTCAATTTCCCCCCCCCTCGGGTACTAATGCAAGGTAGACCTCCTTCCAGTTGCCAATGCCAGGTTGACCTTTGCCCTCCCCACAGGGCTGATGCCCAGCCCAAACCACCCCACTCCCTACAGTGCTGATGCTCGGCCTATGAGGCTAGATTTATTATTGGTCTCGTTTACACCTGAATATCATGTCTTGGCAGTGAGTCTTTGTGCAATTGATGATAAAGCATAAGATCTTTACTACACATACNTATATATATATATATATATATATATATATATATATAAAGTGTGTGTATATTAATAAATATAAGTTAATTATTTGTTAATTATTTATTATTGATAAGAAAATTATATAACCTACCATAGATACATGAGTGCTGGGTATAGTCTTTCCACTAATAAATGTTCATATGCCACCACCTCTGAGCACTGCTTGGGCGACAGTTCGTAATCACAACTGAAATTCTAAAATACATACATGTTAAGCTATGTGGACCAAACTGCATTATACAGAAATACAAAAAATTAAATGGAGTGAAGTTTGCCTTGATACGCTGCCAAAGGAAAACTATGTCAGAGTATGGGAATTATATTTTCCCATACTTACACAGCATTTATGAATTAAACACTAATTTTAACCTGAAACTTTCATCAAGATGACAATATCACATGAAAATCAAAAAGCAGCGTACAAAATACTGTAGTTACATCTATATTGTTCTAAATACCTGTGTACAGTATGTCTTATTAAATTTAATTACCTGTTTTCGAAGGAATGTAGTAACTTGAGAAAATTCGGAGAAAGCCCCCTCAGAACATTTGAAAACTGGCAGTTGACCAGTTGGTGACTTAAATGGGTACTTGATTTAACAATATTTACTGGAGCTCCAGAGAATTTGACGTAAGCCTGAAAAAGTCAACCACATAAGAAATTACTGCAATGCATGGGCAACACTAATAAATACTGTACTAGCTATGTACTTCATGTATAAATTATGTAATTTACAGCATATGCCAGGTGAGAACTAAGGCAGCAGTAGTTACCAATTTGAGGCACTAAAACTATTCAGTTAGCATGTATACAGAAATATAGTTTGTCAATCCTATTAAGTATTTTTTTGTTTTGTTTATTATTATTTCTACCTCAGTCATGGCCACACACATTTACAATGTTAACCAGCATATATACATTTGCTTATGTCCTCCATGCACAGGGTTTGAGATCTGTTGAACATATAGTTCAGTGCACACAGAAATCACAATGGCGTGATGCATCAAATGAACAAATCCACAAAATCACAATACATATAGGTTCGAACCCTCGTCGCGGCCCTTGTGGATTGGTTCATACAGGTCAGTGAAAATGCTAATCTAACCTACAAACATAAATACACACATTATGTCTGTCCTACATAAACAGTGTTTGGGGTGTCTTTAGTGTCACTAATGTGTACTTACAAAGGTGAAATGCAATTCTGACTAGCTTCCACATATCCTGTATACACATACATACGTACAGTACATACATATACATATACATTTATGTCTCTCCTATTTTGATAGGGTAAGATAGCTGCTATAGAAACATTAGGAAATATATAGAGCTGCTATATAAAAACATTATTAAGCACTTAACCACTGAAGGTGATTAGGATACTTTTACAAGCTCAGGTTATAGTCACATCACATTGTATAACTAATGCATTATATAGTCATCTTGGGTACAAGTCCAATATATCATCAAGTGTTTCAGTATTCATATAGTATTTACAGGGTTCAGTATACCTCAGCCCAGGAGGGCAAAAGTCAGTCATATGGGATTCTACAATGTAATGTTCAAGGGAGTGCATGTTTTCTTTTTACAAAGTTGACACATGGTGTATTCGACATTTGGGTTTTTGAGAGAGCTGCCAGATATGTCTATATCCCAGGCGTAGTTTGGCTACTATAACATCACATTGCCAAGTTCTTGCTCTATTAGTTCCATATATAAATGTCTCCTTACAATATTTATCATAAGTTCAATGCTTCAGGTTTCAGGTCTTTGTGAATTTGTTAGGTCAGTAAATTTTCATTAGATATTTGTATAAGTATTCTCTTTGTCACTCCTAATGAAATACCCATATCAATTCCTCTACTGGTTTTCTAGAGGCTGACTTTGCAAGCATGTCAACAGTGTCATGCTTTAAGATGCCACATGTGATGGTATCGAAAGGAATTTAATTCAAATGTTTTCTTTATCAGCTAAAACATTCATTCGAATATCACTGACTATTTTCTGGGAGTTACTACTATGTGCGTTCAAAGCCAGCAGTGCATTCTGCAAGTCACAGTATATAAGTCCACTGTATTTGTCTTTTAAAAATTCAGTGGCAAGGTATGTGCTTGCAAGTTCAGTTTGAGTCGCACTTGCCCAATCTTTGACAACGCTTCACTGCTGTATGAGAGAAGATTGTTTAAATATTCCATTCACCAGAGCTCTAGAAGACTTGAACATGGACCTACGTGTGCGAGGCCGAAGCTCTATCGACCGAGAACCAAGATTCGGTTCGAGTCTCCTAGAGCCCAGGTGAATGGAATGTTTATTTCCACGTAAGTGTGAATGACAATTTATTGGTTAAATATATTACATGCACATCCAGTACATCTTCCACCTTCTTCTACAGAACTGTCGGTACTGCACTGATACAGTTCGTTACCCATAACCTGAGTTCTCTCAGTGATGTTGCACAGTGTTACCTGGTTGATGGGGTTCTGACAGTTCTTCTACTCCCCAAGCCCGGCCCAAGGCCAGGCTTGACTTGAGAGTTTGGTCCACCAGGCTGTTGCTTGGAGCGGCCCGCAGGCCCACATACCCACTACAGCCCGGTTGGTCCGGAACGTCTTTTAGAAAACAGTCTAGTTTTCTCTTGAAGATGTCCATGGTTGTTCCGGCAATATTTCTGATGCTCGCTGGGAGGACGCTGAACCTCTGACCTCTGATGTTTATACAGTGTTCTCTGATTGTGCCTATGGGAGCCGGTCGGCCGAGCGGACAGCACGCTGGACTTGTGATCCTGTGGCCCGGGTTCGATCCCGGGCGCCGGCGAGAAACAATGGGCAGAGTTTCTTTCACCCTATGCTCCTGTTACCTAGCAGTAAAATAGGTACCTGGGTGTTAGTCAGCTGTCACGGGCTGCTTCCTGGGGGTGGAGGCTGGTCGAGGACCGGGCCGCGGGGACACTAAAGCCCCGAAATCATCTCAAGATAATCTCAAGATAGATGGCACCTCTGCTCTTCACTGGTTCTATTCTGAATTTTCTTCCATATCATTCACTTCACGTCAGTACGTTGTTATTTTACTGTGTAGATTAGGGACCTGGCCTTCCAGCATTTTCTACGTGTATATTATTTGGTATCTCTCTTGTCTCCTTTCTAGTGAGTACATTTGGAGAGCTTTGAGACGATCCCAATAATTTAGGTGCTTTATCGCGCCTATGCGTGCCATATATGTTCTCTGTTAACTGTTTTAATAATGTAGAGTGTACACTATCTTTCTTGGGTACATTTACAAAATCAACTGATATATCCCAGTTGTCCCATGGATTAACTGATTGATTAATCATAAATTGAGTTGGGTATATTTTTAATATTTTAATAGAGATTGCTACCTTGTAAAACCAAAATGCAAAATCAGATTTCCCTATCTCTTATAGACCTCAGGTGAGTGTAGCATAATGCAGTTAGGTTGAAATTTCATGTGTTGGCGAGATCTCAATGCCTTCATTAAGTATTGAAAATTTGAAACACATATTGCAATAAAATATCTGTATATACAGTATAATCACTGTGGTTATTTCCCATTACTAAAATTAAAACCAACTGATTTGACCGAAGTAGATAACACTATGTTATCCCTTCATACTAACATGGTGTTTCAATTTTAAAGTGTCATAAGTACATGAGATATTTTTCCAACAGATTTAAACCCCACCAAACCTTACTTAATTTAATACAATCTTACTCAAACTAACATAAATCAGCACTCAGAACAATAATAAACTCTAATCCCAGACATCATTGCACAATTCCTGCAATCTCTGAATATGGTACGTTAAAAATAATAACTGCACTCACCCTCAAGTGTACTTATATTTATAAAACCCTGACCTGCAATTCTAATCCGCACCTTATATGCTTTGCTGAGGGTTGTAACAACCATGGAGACTGCATGAAGAACAATTATCTATCTGGTATTACTAGACTCAACCAAAGCAGAAACTACCATGCAAATTAAGGGTCCAATAATATGGAATGCCCTCCCAAATGTTATAAAAACATGTACTTCTCTCAATCAGTTTAAAAGAAAAACTAAGACATATCAAACTAACATGTAACAAATCTAACTTACATTTCCCCATCCAAAATAAAACAGTTGTGTTTTGCAATTCTTGTAAATTTTAAATACTAAATAGTCTATGCCTTTCATCATTATCACCTAAATATTGTATACTGTATTTGTAAATGTCTTTTAACAATTCAAGTAAAAATCATTAGAGAGAGATCAACATTAACTCCACAAATATAACTATAGCTGTAATTTATATTGTAAAGTCAGAAGACTGGCTTTTTAATATTGAAATATGAAAGACCTTGCATGTGGGGTGTAACAATGAACATCAACTACCTTAACAACAACATTACCATAACAACACTGATGAAAAAAAAGGATAGTGGAATCTGAATCCATGATTCACGGAAAGTTGCACAATTGGGAGCTGCAGTAAAAAGTCAACCAAACATTAGGAATAGTCAAATATACCTTTGCTTCAAGGAAAAGAGGGTAATTTTACAACTCTATAAATGCAGATGATGTGTCACTAATAATGTGACTGAAGATATAAAGACTAAACAACACACCAGAAGATGAGGAGACTAAGACGTTTCAGTCCGTCCTGGACGATAATTCAAGTTGATTATCAACCATAATCGACTTGATAATGGTCGAGGATGGATTGAAACGTCATTGTCTCTCTCATCTTCTGGTGTGGGGTATAGTCTTTGACTCTCTAAATCTCTGGTGTGTCCCCCATTTGGACTATTGTATCCAAGCAGGGAGACCTCATCTTCAGGAATATCTGCTTTGGAGAAAGTCTAACATCAGGTGACAAAAATCATCCCAGAACCAATTTGACTCTCATGCCAGGAACGGTTGAAGGCCATAGGGCTAACAACACTGCAAACCAGACATGACAGGGCTAATCTCATCAAAACTTTAACAAACTTAACAATTTGGAAGATATTATAATTAATATTCTAATACAGTATATTAATTAATCTTTCAAATTATTCGATACAGCATTTTAGTAGTTTTGATGAGATCAGCCCTGTCATAGCTGGCCATGTCCAGACATCTTCTTTAAAAGATCAAGATGTAACACGAACAATGTGCACCAGTTTTAAGTTCGACAAGTCACAATGTAGGACAGAAAACACAGATGCTTTTTTCACCCACAGGGTTATAAACAAATGGAATGAATTGCCTACCCAACGAAGCCGTAAATGCCAAAAACTCTGCTGCAATTCAAGATCCAGCTGGATAAAATTATCAGGACAACTAGAAGGACCTTGACAAGCCGCCGGCTTCCTGTCCTCGTCGAGGCCATAGTGAGATGGTGGCCCTCAGGTAAATTCGGGTATTACTAAGCTAACACTAATAATTTCCAACACGGCATATGAATTTGCCGTCTTTAGGGCGTTTGTAGGCGGCCTTGTCAAGGTCTTCTTAAGACCCCTGTCCCCAACCAAGACCCCTGTCCCCAACAAGGGGTCTTGGTTGCACCCCCAATATCATGAGCCTCTATCCCCCAATACCATGAGCCTCTATCTTTTTAATCAGTCTTTCATGTGGAATGTATCAAAAGCTTTGCTAAAGTCAAGTACACAACATCACAATCCTTACCACTATCAACTGCCTCAACTATGCTATTTTGTTAATCAGTCTTTCATGAGCTTTTAATCAGTCTTTCATGTGGCGACGTTCGTGGGACGTTACGATAAAGGTAAACTTAACCTTTATCCAAAGT
>WNGS01000411.1:14642794-14653206 GCA_020271785.1 Procambarus virginalis
AAAAAAAACAAACTGAGCGCTGGCGGGGACCGGCACAGCACCTCTGCAAAATTTGTGTTAATTTCGTCTCACTCAACGCTGCATGGCCTAACTGCTGCCCAGCATGAGTTAAGTGCATGAGACTTAATATGCCATAACTCACAGTGAACCTCAACAGAAATCACCAAAATTACCCAATTTTCGCCTGCCTATCCACGACCCTGCTGCCAAGCGCTCACCATACGCCTATCCCCACTATAATTCTCCAAGTATCTATCTCTAGGAACACTACCAAGACTATCGCCGAAATATGCCCAAACATAGCAACAAGCAAGGTAGGGGTGCCTCTCGCTCTCCATCCTTAACTCCTAGAGATCTGAATGGAACACTGGCAACGCTGCAATCCTCGCCGATGTTGGTAAACACAGCATCCGCTCCCCCTCCTCACTCCCCCCTTCAACAACTTGAATCTCTAGCTTCAGAATTCATCCAATCTATGGCTCCCTGTCCAAACTTCAAACCTCTCAGAAGTAACCCATGGCTGCAGAAACTTCACAACCTTGTGCTAAGGCAATCTGAAGCTATTTCGGTCCTCCAAGCCACAGTCACCCAACAACAACATACCATAGATCGCCTCCTTGAATCATCGACGAACAACAACCAAGAATTCTCAACCTACAAACTGTTGCAAATGATGCAATGGATCAAATACGAAGGTTCAGGCAGAGGAAACCCTCTCAGCTCAAAGTGACCTCCTTCAAAGCTGGAAAAACAGATCAATCTCCTTCACATTCACCAGGCGCTTTCCGAAGATGACCTAGAGCAACAACAACTTCATGACTCCCTGATAATTAGCTCTACTGATCTACCTGAGGAAACAACAAGGTGAGAATTGTTGTAACATAGCCCACACCCTAATTAATTCAAAGATCAAAGTCAATGTTGCTATCAAATCAGCTATCAGGATAGATAAAAACAGTCCCGTAGCAATAGGAGATTGCTCATCAAACTTGCAGATCCCTCTGTTAAGTCTGACCTTATACAATCAGCTGCTAAGCAAAAAACCAACCTCTATATAAATGAGTGTCTTACAAAGCAGCGTGGATCCCTCCTCTTCAGGCTGCGTCAATTTCGCAAACGGAACCCTGGTCTTATCAAGCAGTGTTACACTAGGAATGGAACGATCATTGCTAAGAAGGAAAGTGCAGGAAAAGATATGAAATAAAGTGTGACCAACAACTACTGGCCTTCTTTAGTGATTGTGGTATATCGGAAAACCTGAACCCGACCAATGCCAGTACTTAAAATAACTCATTCAGTGCCTGAGCCTAACCTAACTTAATCTAACTTTGTCCAAGGTGCTGTCTCTGCATTACCATTTACCAAATGTTCTCTCATTCATATGATCTTCTAAATAATCCGTCAAGTCTCCATGCACTTATCCAAGCATCTACCTCATTATCATTGTAAAATTTTGCTCTTAAATCTAATCTTACCCTATTTTTAAAATTTAAATTAATTTAATTGTATTGATTTATGTCCTCTATTGTAATAATTATTGATCTCACTTGTTCTCTTAATTAACTTAGTTCATACTAATTCTATATTAATAACTAAGCTAATTAAAACTTATATCTTTAAGATTATTTTACTTTACATTTATCATTTGACAAATTTTTTTTATATAATCATCTTGACTGTCTCTACCGATTTTTTGTTCTCTCCACCAAACTTGTGTTTCCTCCAAGGCTATCTAGTGTCCTTCTCCTACTTCTATTTGTTTATTTTCTTTTGTTTATTTGCATTTATTGTTGTGTTTTGCTATAATTATTCTTTAATTTTAGTAGACTTAGTACTTTGTAAGCTTTTATTGTATTGTTATATTATTGTATTGTTGTGTTTTGCTATAATTAACTTTTCTATTGAAAGTAATTATTGATCACATTTTGTTCTCTTAAATAGTTCATACTATTTCTGGTTAATAACCAGCTTTTTATGCAGACAAGTATAGACCCAGAACTAAACCTCTTATCCACTATCTATGACAATCATCACTTTAATGATCTGAACTGCAGATATTTTACAGCAAATGATGTAAACAATGTATTACACATAATCACAATATCTCTGTAATCAACTTAAATGTTAGATCCCTAGGTAAACACTTCGATGATGTTAGTGCCTTAATTGAAACTATTGACAACAAATTCACTTTTATTGTACTTACTGAAACATGGTTGAAAGAGGATACTACTCAACTCTTTAACATGCCTAACTACTTGGCAATTCACAACTGTCGTCAAACTCAGAGAGGTGGTGGTACTGCTCTTTACTACCATCATGAACTAACATGCTTAAAAGTAATTAGAACTAGAGACTGCTGTGGGGAGTATATCTTCGCCAGTTTCAGAGTAAAGGGTACCGAGTCTATCCTGTCTGTGGGAGCAGTCTATAGGATTCCTAACACTGATGTGCCCGAATTCAATTCAAACCTTAGAAATCTAATACTCTAACAGACTTAACAAAACCATCTAATTATCGCAGGGGACTTTAATATTGACCTCTGCGAGCCTGAGCACCCTACTACTGTTAGCTTCCTCAACTGTATGAATTCCTGCTTCCTCATACCCTTAATCACTAGACCTACCAGAATCACTGATAGTACTGCCACGACTCTAGATCACATCTGGACCAACATAACCTCTCCGCTTACTTCAGGTATAATCACCGACAGTACTACAGACCATTACCCCACATTTCTCTTAACTACCATTAACAAACCACCTCTAGAGTCAAGGGAGATAAGTTTTAGGCTGCACAATGAATCTGCTATAGGCAATTTTATAACTGCTGCTGATAATGTCAACTGGGAATCAGAGTTAGGTAACATATGGGACATCAACCTAGCAGTACAATCTTTTCTTCAAAAAACTCTAAGCCTTTATAACACCCACTGTCCTATGCTTACAAAACAAGTCACTACCAAAAGGCTTAACAATCCCTGGCTTACAAAGGGAATACTTAAATCCATTAATAAAAAACATGACCTTGAGAAGAAGTATAGGCTAGGAACCGTCTCTAAAGAATTCTCAAAGAATTACTCTTTACTGCTATCTAAGATAATTAGGCGAGCCAAAACTAAATACTACGAAGATAAATTTACCCAAATAAAGAGCAACATTAAAAAAACTTGGAGCACAATTTCACAAATCTTGGGATCAAAGAAGATTTTAAATAACAAACCAACACTCCTGTCAAATAACGATGGTCAGCTTTCAGCATCTGATTCTGCTATTGAGTTCAATAGGTTCTTCTCTTCCATTGGGTCATCCCTTGCAAATGATATTCCTTCTTCCAGTACTGAGGTTAAGGACTACCTTACAGGTAACTATCCACAGTCTCTGTACCTAAAGCCTACTAATTCCACTGATGTCAATGAGATAATCCTTTCCCTTAAAACCAAGTCTAGTGCCCTTGAGGAGATTCCGACATTAATTTACAAAAAAGCCTCCAGATCCTTAGCCCCTGCAATTGCTTTGCTCTTCAACAAGTCACTTGAACTCCAAACCTTTCCAGATATTCTAAAAAAAGCGAGAGTAACCCCTGTCCACAAATGTGGTGATCCCACAGATGTTAACAACTACAGACCTATTTCAATCCTGCCTAACTTATCAAAAATTTTTGAAAAACTAATCTACAAGCAGCTCTACTCTTATCTAGCCAAGCACAATATACTTAGCTCTTGCCAATATGGCTTCAGACCTAAAAAAAGCACTAACGATGCACTGATTAGTATGATTAACTTAATTCATGCAGCTCTTGATAAAAATGAGTTCCCTGTTGGGTTATTTGTGGACCTGCGTAAGGCTTTTGACACTGTGAACCACCAAAACCTTCTTCTTAAATTACATCATTATGGAGTCAGAGGACTCTCCCTGCAATACCTCAAATCTTACCTTACTGATAGACTCCAGTATGTTTCTGTGAACAATTCAATTTCTCCTACCCTACCCATCAACATTGGTGTTCCTCAGGGCAGTATACTTGGCCCTCTCCTCTTTCTCATCTACATTAATGACCTTCCAAATGCCTCCCAACACCTTAGACCAATTCTATTTGCTGACGACACAACCTTCATTTACTCCAGTCCTGACCCCCTTGCTCTAAATGCCACAGTAAATACCGAGCTTAATAAAGTCCATCTTTGGCTAACTGCCAACAAACTCACCCTTAACATTGACAAAACTTTCTATATTCTGTTTGGCAATAAATCCTCTAACCAAATAAATCTCAAGATTAACAATACCCAAATTTGTAACAAATTAGATGGCAAATTCCTTGGCGTTCTCATTGATCACAAGCTTAATTTCCAGGGACACATTCTAAATATATCAAAAAAAGTTTCAAAAACTGTTGGCATTCTTTCCAAGATCAGATATTATGTACCCCGCCCTGCCCTGGTGACTCTCTATTACTCCCTCATCTATCCATATCTCAACTATGGTATTTGTGCTTGGGGTTCTACTACCCAAAATCATTTACGTCCTCTAATTACTCAACACAAAGCTGCTATTAGGACAATATCCAACTCTGGCCCCAGACATCACTCGGTACCCCTACTCAAATCTCTCAATATGTTAGATATTAAGTCACTGCACATTCTCTCATGTGTATTATACATATATAAAACGCTGAACTGTAATGCCAATCCTGACCTCAAAAGCTTCATTGAAAGCTGTAACAGAACCCATGAGCACCACACCAGAAATAAATACAGTTTTGATATTCCAAGAGTACGACTTAACCAAACTAGAAATGCTCTACAAATCAAGGGACCCAGAATGTGGAATGACCTTCCCAACCATGTTAAAGACTGTACCTCTCTCAACCAGTTTAAGATTAAAACTAAACACTACCTGTTAAACTCCCTGTAACCTACCTTACCCCTCTATTGTCAACCCATGTCTTATTTTTTTTTTTCTTATTCAACGCTGTTTGTCTACATATTGTATTTGTGCTGCTTTTCAGTCATGTTCCCCCCTTTTTTTGTACCTTTATTTGTATCTGTTCTCAAAACATTTTATTCTTTTTGTTCAATTAGCATTAAGTTTTAGATATTAATGTTTTCTTGCCCGAAACGCATTGCGTAATAGTGGCTTTAGGCATTGTATGTACTAGCTCTATCTATAAATCGATCAACTTATGTAAAATCTCTCTATGTATGTACCTTTCCTGAATAAACATTTATTTATTTATTTATTTATTATGTAATTGGTTCCACAAATCAACAACCCTGTTACCGAACCAGTATTTACCCAAGTCTTTCCTAAATATAAACTTATCCAATTTATACCCATTGTTTCATGTTTTGTCTTGTGTTGATACTTTTAATACCCTATTAATATTCCCTTTGTTATGTCCATTCATCCACTTGTAAACTTCTATCATGTCACCCCTAACTCTTCGCCTTTCCAGTGAATGCAATTTAAGCTTTATTAATCTTTCTTCATATGAAAGATTTCTAATTTGGGGAATTAACTTTGTCGAACGCTGGACACGTTCAAGTGAATTTATATCCATTCTATAGTACGGCGACCAAAACTGAACTACATAATCTAAATGGGGCCTAACCAGAGCAAGATATAGCTGAAGAACCACACCAGGTGTCTTGTTACTAACGCTTCGATTAATGAATCCGAGTGTACGATTTGCCTTATTACGAACATTCATGCATTGATCCTTTTGTTTTAAATTCTTACTAATTATAACTCCCAGATCCCTTTCGCAATCCGACTTCGCAATCTCAACACCATCTAGCTTGTATCTTGTAACTCTATCATCATTACCTAGCCTCAAAACTTTACATTTATTAGCATTAAACTGCATCTGCCAGTCTTTTGACCATTTTAAAACCCTATTTAGATCAGCTTGAAATGATAGCGAGTCTTCTTTCGTGTTAATTTTCCTACCGATTTTCGTATCATTGGCAAATTTGCAAATGTTGCTACTCAAACCTGAATCTAAATCATTTATATATATTATAAACAACAGAGGTCCCAGGACAGAGCCTTGAGGCACTCCACTAACAACATTATCCCACTCTAATTTAACCCCATTATCCTACTCTGACTTAACCCCATTTATACTAACTCTCTGTTTCATTTGGAATAGCCATGCCCTAATCCAACTTAATATAGCACCCCCAATACCATGAGCCTCTATTTTTTTAATTAGTCTTTCATGTGGCACTGTATCAAAAGCTTTGCTGAAGTCAAGGTACACAACATCACAATCCTTCACAATGGAAGGAATGAAATGTATGCTCGGGATGGGGTGCATCTATCGAGAGCTGAGGTTGTTGCTGTTGCGAACTCGTTGGAAGAAGTGGTTAGAGGTGTTTGTTTGGGTTTAAACTGTTAGTAGATAGAGGTATGGGAATTGATTTAACATAAGAACATAAGAACAAAGGCAGCTGCAGAAGGCCTATTGGCCCATACGAGGCAGCTCCTATTTATAACCACCCAATCCCACTCATATACATGTCCAACCCATGCTTGAAACAATCGAGGGACCCCACCTCCACAATGTTACGCGGCAATTGGTTCCACAAATCAACAACCCTGTTACTGAACCAGTATTTACCCAAGTCTTTCCTAAATCTAAACTTATCCAATTTATACCCATTGTTTCGCGTTCTGTCCTGTGTTGATACTTTCAATACCCTATTAATATCCCCTTTGTTATGTCCATTCATCCACTTGTAAACCTCTATCATGTCACCCCTAACTCTTCGCCTTTCCAGTGAACATAAGAACATAAGAACATAAGAACAAAGGCAGCTGCAGAAGGCCTATTGGCCCATACGAGGCAGCTCCTATTTATAACCACCCAATCCCACTCATATACATGTCCAACCCATGCTTGAAACAATCGAGGGACCCCACCTCCACAATGTTACGCGGCAATTGGTTCCACAAATCAACAACCCTGTTACTGAACCAGTATTTACCCAAGTCTTTCCTAAATCTAAACTTATCCAATTGATGCCCATTGTTTCGCGTTCTGTCCTGTGTTGATACTTTCAATACCCTATTAATTTCCCCTTTGTTATGTCCATTCATCCACTTGTAAACCTCTATCATGTCACCCCTAACTCTTCGCCTTTCCAGTGAATGCAAATTAAGCTTTGTTAATCTTTCTTCATATGAAAGATTTCTAATTGTACTTGTACTTGTACTTGTAAATCCTCTTGTACTTGGTACAAGAGGATTAAAAATGGGGAGGTCACTTTAGAACAGGAATTCGTACAACTAGTTAGAAATGTTAAAAAAGAGATAAGGAAAGCAAAAAGAAACTATGAAGTTCGTATAGCAGGGCAAGCAAAGACAAATCCTAAAGGGTTTTTCAGTTATATCGAACTAAGACTAGGGAAAGGATAGGTCCATTAAAAACTGAGACAGGTCAAATAACAGATAGTGATGAAGAGATGAGTAGTATTTTAATAAATATTTTGTATCTGTATTTACTAAAGAGGAACTTAACAATATGCCTTCAGCCCAACAAGTCTATGTGGGTGGGGACGAGGACAGGTTGACGAGTTTAGCAGTTACCAGGGAGGATGTTCTTAAACAAATAGTAAAACTCAAACCAAACAATCTCCAGGGCCGGATGAAGTGTTTGCCAGAGTGCTGAAAGAATGCAAAGAGGAGCTTTGTGACCCACTGTCAATCATATTTAATAAATCAATAGAGTCAGGCACAGTGCCAGAGTTTTGGAAAGTTGCTAATGTGATACCAGTTTTTAAGAAAGGAGATAGATCACTTGCGTCTAACTATCGACCAATTAGCTAACGTCTATTGTGGAAAGTTACTCGAATCTATAATAGCAAATAAAATTCGTCTTCATCTTGAAAAACATAAATTAATAATTGAGTCGCAACATGGTTTTATAAATGGCCGTTCATGTTTAACAAATTTGTTATCTTTTTATTCTAGCATAGTTGAGGCAGTTGATAGTGGTAAGGATTGTGATGTTGTGTACCTTGACTTTAGCAAAGCTTTCGATACAGTGCCACATGAAAGACTGATTAAAAAGATAGAGGCTCATGGTATTGGGGGTGCTATATTAAGCTGGATTAGGGCATGGCTATACCAAAGGAAACAGAGAGTTAGTATAAATGGAGTCAAGTCAGAGTGGGAAAATGTTGTAAGTGGAGTGCCTCAAGGCTCTGTCTTGGGCCTCTGTTGTTTATAATATATATAAATGATTTAGATTCAGGTTTGAGTAGCAACATTTGCAAATTTGCCGATGATACGAAAATCGGTAGGGAAATTAATTCGGAGGAGGACTCACTATCACTTCAAGTTGATCTAGATAGGTTTTGAAATGGTCAAAGGACTGGCAGATGCAGTTTAATGTGATAAATGTAAGTTCTGAGGCTAGGTAATGATGATAGAGTTACAAGATACGAGCTAGATGTTGAGATTGCGAAGTCGGATTGCGAAAGGGATCTGGGAGTTATAATTAGTAAGAATTTAAAACAAAAGGATCAATGCATAAATGTTCGTAATAAGGCAAATAGGACACTCGGATTTATTAATCGCAGCGTAAGTAACAAGACACCTGGTGTGGTTCTCAAGCTATATCTTGCTCTGGTTAGGCCCCATTTAGATTATGCAGTTCAGTTTTGGTCGCCATATTATAGAATGGATATAAATTCACTTGAACGTGTCCAGCGTAGGATGACTAAGTTAATTCCCCAAATTAGAATCTTTCATATGAAGAAAGATTAACAAAGCTTAATTTGCATTCACTGGAAAGGCGAAGAGTTAGGGGTGACATGATAGAGGTTTACAAGTGGATGAATGGACATAACAAAGGGGATATTAATAGGGTATTGAAAGTATCAACACAGGACAGAACGCGAAACAATGGGTATAAATTGGATAAGTTTAGATTTAGGAAAGACTTGGGTAAATACTGGTTCAGTAACAGGGTTGTTGATTTGTGGAACCAATTGCCGCGTAACATTGTGGAGGTGGGGTCCCTCGATTGTTTCAAGCATGGGTTGGACATGTATATGAGTGGGATTGGGTGGTTATAAATAGGAGCTGCCTCGTATGGGCCAATAGGCCTTCTGCAGCTGCCTTTGTTCTTATGTTCTTATGTAATTTGCGGGAATTAACTTAGTCATCCTACGCTGAATTAACTTAGTCATCCTAGCTGGACACGTTCAATGAATTTATATCCATTCTATAATATGGCGACCAAAACTGAACTGCATAATCTAAATGGGGGCCTAACCAGAGCAAGATATAGCTTGAGAACACACCAGGTGTCTTGTTACTTACGCTGCGATTAATAAATCCGAGTGTCCTATTGCCTTATTACGAACATTTATGCATTGATCCTTTTGTTTTAAATTCTTACTAATTATAACTCCCAGATCCCTTTCGCAAATCCGACTTTCGCAATCTCAACACCATCTAGCTCGTATCTTGTACTCTATCATCATTACCTAGCCTCAGAACTTTACATTTATCAGCATAAACTGCATCTGCCAGTCCTTTGACCATTTCAAACACCCTATCTAGATCAACTTGAAGTGATAGTGAGTCCTCCCCGATTAATTTCCCTAACCGATTTTCGTCATCATCGGCAAATTTGCAAATGTTGCTACTCAAACCGAATCTAAATCATTTATATATATATTATAAACAACAGAGGGTCCCAGACAGAGCTTGAGGCACTCCACTTACAACATTTTCCCACTCTGACTTGACTCCATTTATACTAACTCTCTGTTTCATGTTTCCTTTGGTATAGCCATGCCCTAATCCAGCTTAATATAGCACCCCCAATACCATGAGCCTCTATCTTTTAATCAGTCTTTCATGTGGCACTGTATCGAAAAGCTTTGCTAAAGTCATTGTACACAACATCACAATCCTTACCACTATCAACTGCCTCAACTATGCTATAAAATGATTAACAATCTTGTAAACATGTACGGACCTTTTAATATCTCATTGTGGCGACGTTCGTTGGGACGTTCACGATAAAGGTAAACTTAACCTTTATTCCAAAGTAAGGTTAGATACACAGTAGAGTGTTGCTGTGTATCTTTTGGCGTCACTTAAGTAATTATCAAAAGGAGGGCACTAACCGGGAAGGCTATGTATCACTGTCGTCCACGTAGCTAGCTCTTGATACACCATGCACTCCTCTACATATAGTGTAGGGGTAGCTGCACAAAATGACTACAGATGTACCTAAATGTCTTAATAAAAAAAATTAATCGCCTAACTTGCACGATTGGTGTACTTATTAAATGTGATATGTGGCGTTTTAAAATCGTTTCATCACAGAATATATGCACTAATCTTGTCACCGAAGCGAGTTTGAACAAAAAAATCTCAAAACATCAAATAGGT
>WNGS01000411.1:14653569-14703757 GCA_020271785.1 Procambarus virginalis
ACTAGTACCTGAGTGAAGCTCCTAGGACAGGCCCCCATTAAATGTGACGGGAAAGTGTTGGAGTGTTGATGTTCGGCAGTCCTCCAATGGCAGGTGTCAATGCCTGGTCACACTTACAAAAAAAAGATAGACTGCTTGCCTGTTGTCTGTGGTAAGTTAGAGGGAGGAACACATAAAACACAAAGTATGAACAATGAAACTTTAATATATTTACTTTAAACATAAATGAAATAAAGACAAATCTCGGGTAAAGAACTAATGCAAAAAAATGACAAAGATAAATGCAAAAACACAACAGATTAAATATTATAATGGAGAAATGGTGAAATGGTGCTGAGAATATTGGCTTTAGCTGAGACCTCCCTTAGTATACGAAAGCCAGAGAGCTTAGTATGCCAGAGAGAGATGTCAACCTCTAAGAGCACAAAGAATATTCTGAAGTTGATAACTGGTCAGGCTCAGACGTCGACTCAGGTAGAGGGCGCTGAGATGCAGTGTGCAGGTGTGCGGCCGACGAGTCACCAATCAGAAGCAGGCAAGCTGGGATGGGTAGTTGGCTGGTTGAAGACGGGTGGCGAGCCGGCGTGAAGGGGGGGTGAAGGCGGGTACGTTTTGCCTCCTGGTCAAAACGTTTTGTGCTACTGGTGACGTATCTTGAATGTAGCATCTTGTACTTGTAGAATTGACGTAACTTTAAGTAGGAAAGAGCAGGCTCAATCTCTCATGAAAGAGATTATCGTCACAATATATATATATATATATATATAATATATATATATATAATATATATATATATATATATATATATATATATATTATTAAATATGACCGAAAAGTAAGATTAATAATTCTAACACAACTTTTCTCGATTTTCCTTATGTTTCTTCTTTTTACTGGTGACGGTAAATGAAAAATCAATTCTAAAAAAATTATTTTTATTTCTAGTCTGACGCGACACTTGAGCGCGTTTCGTAAAACTTATTACATTTTCAAAGACTTTAGTTTATCAACACACAACTTATGTCTGAACTTATGGCTGAACAGAATTGGCTCTTATACCTGCATTTGGGTGAGGTGATGTAATACAATAGTGGGGTGAAAAACTTTCAACAAAACAAAGAACACAGAATAATGGATATAGAAGTTGGGTACAAATAGAACTGCAGAAGGCCTATTGGCCCATATTTCTTGATGTTTCTATATTGGAGCGGAGTCTTGAAGTGCGTAGGTAAATATAGTTGTGCGTTAATTGGCTGTTGATTGCTGTGTTGACTTCTTGATGTGTAGTGCCTCGCAGATATCAAGCCGCCTGCTGTCGCTGTATCTATAAATGATTTCTGTGTTGTTTGTTAAGATTTCTCTGGTGACGGTTTGGTTGTGGGAAGAGAATATATGTTCCTTAATGGAGCCCTTTGCTTATGCATCGTTAAACGCCTGGAAAGAGATGTTGTTGTCTTGCCTATATACTGAGTTTTTGAGGCTTACAGTCCAAAGAGGGCATTTGAAGGCATAGACGATGTTGTCTCTTTAGAGCGTTCTGCTCCGTGTCTGGAGAGTTTCTCATGAGTAGGCTGGCCGTTTTTTTGGTTTTATAGTAAATCGTTAGTTGTATCTTCTGATTTTTGTCTGTAGGGATAATTTCTATTAACAATATCTTTCAGGACCCTTTCCTCGTTTATGAGTTTGAGAAGAAGTTCCTGTAAATAGTCTAATAGGGGGTATGGTGTTGTATTAGTTGTCTCTTCAGAGGTGCATGGCGTTTCACTTCCCTTATGATGTCTTCAATGAACCATTGGAGAAGCCGTTGTTGACTAGGACCTGCCTTACCCTACAGAGTTCTTCGTCGACTTGCTTCCATTCTAAGCTGTGGCTGAGAGCACGGTCGACATAAGCGTTAACAACACTCCTCTTGTACCTGTCTGGGCAGTCACTGTTGGCATTTAGGCACATTCCTATGTTTGTTTCCTTAGTGTACACTGCAGTGTGGAAACCTCCGCTCCTTTCCATGACTGTTACATCTAGAAAGGTAGCTTCCCATCCTTCTCCATCTCGTAAGTAAACGCAACACAGAATTCTGCTCAAACGCCTCTTCAGCTCCTGCACATGTCTGACATCAGGTACCTGTGTAAAATGTCGTCAACATACCTGCAGTATATGGCCGGTTTCAAGTTCAAGTCGACTAAGACTTTTTTCTCGATAGTACCCATGTAGAAGTTCGCAAACAGGACACCTAGGGGAGAACCCATGGCGACCCCATCTACTTGCTTATACATGTGCCCATCCGGGCTCAAGAAGGGTGCCTCCTTAGTACAAGCTTGGAGTAGTTTCCTCAGGATATTTCTGGTATGTCAAGAGGAGTACAGCCGGATCACGATACACTCGGTTCATTATCATCCCGATTGTTTCATCCACAGGTACGCTGGTAACAGTGATTCCACGTCCAACGAGGCTCTTATCCCTGTGGCCCGTGTTCCCCGCAGTAAGTCAACAAATCCTTCGGGACTTCAGGCTCAAGGATATTAGAATGTGTCCCTGAAATTCAGCTTTTGGTCAATGAGAACGCCAAGGAACTTGCCACCTAATTTGTTACAAATTTGGGTATTGTTTATCTTGAGATTCATTTGATTTGAGATTTATTGCCAAACAAAATGTAGAAAGTTTTGCCAATGTTGAGGGTGAGTTTGTTGGTAGCCAGAGATGGACTTTATTTAGCTCAGTATTCACTGTGACATTTAGAGCAAGATGGTCAGGACTGGAGTATTTAGCTCTTCACATGTCAGTTGCTTAATTTAGAACCTGTACTTGAGGTCGATCTCGAACCCATTGTTGATGTGACGACTTATATTGAATTTTGTAACTAGCTCATCAAGATTGTAACTTGCTTAGCTAAATGAATTGTGGGGTTCAGTCCCTGAGCCCATTATGTGCCTCTGTAACCCTACCGCCCACAAGATGGGTATGGGCTGCATAATAAATGAACTAAACTAAACTAAACGAGTAAATGAAGGTTGTGTCGTCAGCAAATAGAAATGGTTTGAGGTGTTGGGAGGCATTTGGAAGGTCATTAATGTAGATGAGAAAGAGGAGAGGGCCAAGTATGCTGCCCTGAGGAACACCAATGTTGATGGGTAGGGTGGGAGAAATTGAATTGTTCACAGAAACATACTGGAGCCTGTCAGTAAGGTAAGACTTAAGGTATTGCAGGGAGTGATCTCTGACTCCCTAATGATGTAATTTAAGAAGAAGGTTTTGGTGGTTGACAGTGTCAAAAGCCTTATGCAGGTCCACAAATAACCCAACAGGGAACTCATTTTTATCGAGAGCTGCATGTATCAAGTTAATCATACTAATAAGTGCATCGTTAATGCTTTTTTTTGGGTCTGAAACCATATTGACAAGAGCTAACAATATTATTTTTGGCTAGATAAGAGTATAGCTGTTTGTAGATTAGTTTTTCAAATATTTTTGACAAGTTTGACAGAATTGAAATAGATCTGAAGTTGTTGACATCAGTGAGATCACCACATTTATGGACTGGGGTTACTCTCGCGTTTTTAGAATATCTGGAAAGGTTTGGAGTTCTAGTGACTTATTATAGAGCAATGAAATGGCAGGAGCTAAGGATCTGGAGGCTTTTTTGTAAATTTGAGTTGGACGTATCTCCTCAAGGGCACTAGACTTGGTTTTAAGGTAAAGGATTATCTCATTAACATCAGTGGAATTAGCAGGCGTTAGGCACAGTGACTGTAGATAGTTACCTGTAAGATAGTCCTGAACATTTGTACTGGAAGATGGAATATCATTTGCAAGGGATGACCCAATGGATTAGAAGAACCTATTGAACTCAATAGCAGTATCTGAGGCTGAAAGCAGATCATCGTTATTGAACAGGAGTATTTGTTTGTTATTTAAAATCTTCTTTAATCCCAATATTTATGAAATTGTGCTCCATGTTTTCTTAACGTTGCCCTTTGTTTGGGTAAATTTGTCTTCGTAGTATTTAATTTTGGCTCTTCTAATTATTTTAGATTGCACTGATGAGTAATTCTTTGAAAATTCTTTGAAGACGATTCCTAACCTATACTTCTTCTCAAGGTCATATTTTTATTAATGGATTTAAGTATTCCCTTTGTTAGCCAGGGATAGTTAAGTCTTTTGGTTGTGACTTGTTTCGTTAGCACAGGACAGTGGGTGTTATAAAGGCTGAGAGTTTTTTGAAGAAAAGATTGCACTGCTAGGTTGATGTCCCCTATGTTACCTAACTCCGACTCCCAGTTGACATTATCAGCAGCAGTTATAAAATTGCCTATAGGAGTTTCATTGTGCAGCCTAAAGCTTATCTTCCTTGTCTCTAGAGATGGTTTGTTAATGTTAGATACGAGAAATGTGGGGTAATGGTCTGTAGTGCTATCAGTGATTATACCTGAAGTAAGCGGAGAGGTTATGTTGGTCCAGATGTGATCTAGAGTCGTGGCAGTACTATCAGTGATTCTAGTAGGTCTAGTGATTAAGGGTATGAGGAAGCAGGAATTCAGACAGTTGAGGAAGCTAACAGCAGTAGGGTGTTCAGGCTCGCAAAGGTCAATATTAAAGTCCCCTGCGATAATAAGATGGTTTTTGATCAGTCTGTTATCTAGTATTAGATTTCTAAGGTTTGAGTTGAATTCGGACACATCAGTGTTAGGAATTCTATAGACTGCACCCACAGACAGGACAGACTCAGCACCCTTGACTCTGAAACTGGCAAAGATATACTCCCCACAGCAGTCTCTAGTGCTAATTAATTTTAAGCATGTTAGTTCTTGGTGGTAGTAAAGAGCAGTACCACCACCTCTCTGAATTTTGCGACAGTTGTGAATTGCTGAGTAGTTAGGCATGTTAACGAGTTGAGTAGTATCCTCTTTTAACCACGTTTCAGTAAGTATAATAAAAGAGAATTTGTTGTCAATAGTTTCAATCAAGGCACTAACATCATCGAAGTGTTTACCTAGGGATCTAACGTTCAAGTTGATTACAGAGATATTGTGATTATGTGTTAATACATTGTTTACCTTATGTGCTGTAAAATATCTGCAATTTTGGTCATTAAAGTGATGATTGTCATTGATAGTGGATAAGAGGTTTAGTTCTGGGTCTATACTTGTCTGCATAAAAAGGCTGGTTATAGGAAAACAAGGCAAGAATGGCAATTACAAAATAGAATTTTGATATAAAAGAGGAAAAAAGACTATACAAAACAAATACAAAATGAACAAAAAAGAAAAATGAGGTAGATTGCTTACAGGTACTCTCAGGTACACTGTAAGTAATAATTTGCATTTTGAGACACAGGCAAAGCCAGGGGTACAATGGAGTAAGGGAGTATGGCGAGGCTAGGCAACCTAGGTACTAAATGAAATCAAAGACGAGATATCATCACCTTTGATAAATGATATAAAAGACGAGAGAGATTTCAAATAATATACACATGGAAAATACTGGAGGGACAGGTCCCAAATCTGCACAGTAAAATAACAATGTACTGGAGTGAACGACATGGAAGAAAATGCAGAATAGAACCAGTGAAGAGCAGAGGTGCCATAGACACAATCAGAGAACACTGCATGGACATCAGAGGTCCGCGGTTGTTCAACGTCCTCCCAGCAAGCATCAGAAATATTACAGGAACAACCGTGGACATCTTCAAGAGGAAACTAGATTGTTTCCTTCAAGGAGTGCCGGACCAACCGGGCTGTGGTGAGTACGTGGGCCTGCGGGCCGCTCCAAGCAACAGCTCTCACAAGTCTACTCCCCAAGCCCGGCCTCGGGCCGGGCTTGGGGAGTAGAAGAACGCCCAGAACCCCATCAACCAGGTATCAACCAACCAGGTAAAGAAAAAAGTTGAATAATAAACATAGGCAAATTTAAGCTAATGATTATTTACTATAAATACTTTAGTTATGATCGTATAATTAATAAGACCTAAAGAAATATTAATGCACTTAATTAATTAAGTCCAATAAATGACTAGTAAAAAGTAAATTAAACTTAAAATAGGTACTTAAAATAAAAAGTAAAATAAACTAAATTAATCTATATTATGCACTAATCTATCCCTATCTTAATTTTGGTATCTGTACATGGGGTTCAACCACTGCAAGCCACCACAAGTCCATCATCACCCAGCAAGCACACATTCATCATCATCAAGCATCCACCTCCTCAGCATCAGATAATTTGGTTAAGAAAATTCTACCTGACAACCTGTGTGACTTAGCAGGGATACATGACTCCCACTACATGGAATGCGACACAAAACTAATGTGTGTGTACCATTCGCACATGGTAATGTTGTACCTTGCGACACATGGTACAAAAAAGTACCATGTCAGGCCCAGCACTCAGACCAACCATCTTGAAAGCCAGGAAACAATCCAGCTAGTACAGCCCGATTGTAAACAAAGAAGCCACAGCTTTGTTGGAAGCAGCAACAACCCCCAGTGATCGTGCACGCCTCATAGCTGTGCAGGCTCCCCATGCAGAGGACTTCCTTTTGGCAGTCCCTTTGTCTGCGGCAGGCACACGTCTTGATCCGCAGGAGCTCTGTATTGCAGTTGCTCTCTGCCTTGCTGCCCCTATCCACACTGTTCATAGGTATATTTGCGACGAGGCAGAGGCAGACAAATATGGATTGCATGGCCTGCACTGTGGAAAATCTGGCGGTTGGCACTCTAGACACGATGAAGTCAATGACTTCATTAAAAGGAGCCTTGCCTCTGCCCAGTAGAGAGAGAGCCCCACAATCTATTGAACTGTAACTCTGCTATCTTTGCCAGCCAACCAGGTATAATCACACTACGCCCTTGGAAGGGTGGCAGACAGTTGGCATGGGACTACTCTTGCGTATCCGCCCTGGCAACCACATACATCAACCTCTCTGTCGGCCAAGCAGGGGCCGCAGCGACTCAGAGAGAAAGAGACAAGTCAATCAAGTACAGGGAAATAGATTAGCGGTACAACTTTGTTCCAATTATGTATGGACCTGAAACACTAGGTCCATGGGGAGAGAGAGCGCAAGAAGGTTTCTTAAGGATCTTGGTTCCAGGCTCATTGACACTACAAGAGACCCTAGAGCGGCAAGTTTTCTCTTCCAGCGCTTCAGTGTGGCAATCCAGAGGGGAAATGCCCGCTGCATCCTCGGTTCCTGCCCGGCGCCGGAGGAGTTGGAAGAAATCAACAGCTCTCTAGGAAACAAACTTCCCCTTATTTTCTAGTAATGTTCTCTTTTTGTAAACAATCAGATATGTAACTGTATAACCTTATATAAAAAAGTGTACAGCATAAAACAAAAAATGGGGTGGTAGGAGAAGTGAACACTCATATGTATTCAAAGTTAAATGGCAAGTTTTCTCTGAATGCTCTGTATTTCCTTCTTCGAGGCTGTGGGTCCCTGTAATTGCACCAAAGGTGGTACCCCTTATATAAATAAATCAATAAAACTGTATTTAGGTAAATGAAAATACAAGCAGAATGTTGGAATTCTAGATAGTTTTTTTTTTTTTTTGAGATATATACAAGAGTTGTTACATTCTTGTACAGCCACTAGTACGCGTAGCGTTTCGGGCAGGTCCCTGGAATACGATCCCCGCCGCGAAGAATAGTTTTTTCATCCAAGTACACATTTCACTGTTGCGTTAAACAGAGGCTACAATTAAGGAATTGCGCCCAGTAAATCCTCCCCGGCCAGGATACGAACCCATGTTGACCAGACCACACACTAGAAGTTGAAGGGACGACGACGTTTCGGTCCGTCCTGGACCATTCTCAAGTCGCTTGTGCGACATTCACAAGCGACTTGAGAATGGTCCAGGACGGACCGAAACGTCGTCGTCCCTTCAACTTCTAGTGTGTGGTCTGGTCAACATACTTCAGCCACGTTATTGTGACTCATCGCCTGCATACGAACCCATGACATAGCGCTCGCGGAACGCCAGGCGAGTGTCTTACCACTACACCACGGAGACTGTTTAAGTGACTGTGACAGAAGCTAGTATATATTGTGCCTAAAGCCACTAATACTCACAGCGTTTCGGTTAATATATGGAAAAATTTAAAAAACTAAGACTAGAGACTAATTGAGATCAAAAGCATGAATTGAACTGAAGTAGCAGAAGGTAGACCGTTACCTCCATGATGGTGCTCCCTGGATCACGCTAACAACAAACGATAATCAAATACTCACACAATAGTATTTTGGTCACCGTATCCTAGAAATAATATAGCCAGAGAATATATAAGTCCACTACGGGCTCACCATAGCCCGTGCTACTTGGAACTTTTTGTTCCGAGTGGCTGAATCAAAAACAACTACAAAAATATAACCAGATAGGCTAGACCGGTACCAATACACATCAAGTAAGTTTACCGGCTGGCGTTTTTAGTTATCTCTCTGGCGTCATATGACTAATAGTTCGCATATCCCTAATATGTTTTTTAAATTTGTGTATTAGAACTAGGGCAAACGCATGTATAATTCCAACAGGTCCAATTGGACGTTTTAATCGACACTTCTGATTAATGAGGCTGCATTTATTTCCCAAATTATCAACTTTTCAAGTTACCAAGTTGTAAACAGACACGTCCCGCCACTTATAACAGCTGCGACTGCGAAGTGGGCCACAAGTGGGCTGTACCACCTTTCCCTGCGTGTCTTTGTGGTGGTCATGAAGAAAGAGAGAAGAGGAAACGGACATAAACACCTCTAGCTTCGTCACAGCGGCCTGAATTGAATTGAAGCATTTATAGTTTCACCACAGCGGCCAGAAGTGCCTATGGCTGTACCACAGCGGCCAGAAGCACCTATGGCTGAACCAAAGTGGTCAGAAGTACCTGTGGCTGTACCACAGCGGCCAGAAGCACCTGTGGCTGTACCACAGCGGCCAGAAGCACCTGTGACTGTACCAGAGTGGTCAGAAGCACCTGTGGCTGTACCACAGCGGCCAGAAGCACCTGTGACTGTACCAAAGTGGTCAGAAGCACCTGTGGCTGTACCACAGCGGCCAGAAGCACCTGTGACTGTACCAAAGTGGTCAGAAGCACCTGTGACTGTACCAAAGTGGTCAGAAGCACCTGTGGCTGTATCACAGCGGCCAGAAGCACCTGTGGCTGTACCACAGCGGCCAGAAGAACCAATGGCTTCACCACAGCGGCCAGAAGCACCTATAGTTTCACCACCGAGACCATCAGTACCTATAGCTTTATCACAACAGATAAAAGTACCTATAGGCTCTTCACAGCGGCCAGAAGTACCTATAGCTTCACTACAAGACAGAAGCACCTATAACTTCCTCACAGCGGTCAGAAATATATATTGCTTCACCATCGAGGCCAGAAATACCAATAGCTTCACCACAGTGGCTAGAAGCACCTATATAACTTCACCACGATCTTACATATGGAATACAGAATTGTATGAATTTTGTTTGCTGATGATGCTAAGATAATAAGGAAGATAAGAAACTTAAATGATTGTCATGCTCTTTCAAGAAGACGTGGACAAAATAAGTATATGGAGCACCACTTGGCAAATGGAATTTAATGTGAATAAATGCCATGTTATGGAATGTGTAATAGGAGAACATAGACCCCACACAACCTATAAATTGTGTGGGAAATCTTTAAAGAATTCTGATAAAGAAAGAGATCTAGGGGTGGTTCTAGACAGAAAACTATTATCTAAGGACCACATAAGGAACGTAAGAACAAAGGTAACTGCAGAAGGCCTATTGGCCCATACGAGGCAGCTCCTATTTATAACCACCCAATCCCACTCATATACATGTCCAACCCACGCTTGAAACAATCGAGGGATCCCACCTCCACCACGTTACGCGGTAATTAAGAACATAAGAACATAAGAACAAAGGCAGCTGCAGAAGGCCTATTGGCCCATACGAGGCAGCTCCTATTTATAACCACCCAATCCCACTCATATACATGTCCAACCCATGCTTGAAACAATCGAGGGACCCCACCTCCACAATGTTACGCGGCAATTGGTTCCACAAATCAACAACCCTGTTACTGAACCAGTATTTACCCAAGTCTTTCCTAAATCTAAACTTATCCAATTTATACCCATTGTTTCGCGTTCTGTCCTGTGTTGATACTTTCAATACCCTATTAATATCCCCTTTGTTATGTCCATTCATCCACTTGTAAACCTCTATCATGTCACCCCTAACTCTTCGCCTTTCCAGTGAATGCAAATTAAGCTTTGTTAATCTTTCTTCATATGAAAGATTTCTAATTTGGGGAATTAACTTAGTCATCCTACGCTGGACACGTTCAAGTGAATTTATATCCATTCTATAATATGGCGACCAAAACTGAACTGCATAATCTAAATGGGGCCTAACCAGAGCAAGATATAGCTTGAGAACCACACCAGGTGTCTTGTTACTTACGCTGCGATTAATAAATCCGAGTGTCCTATTTGCCTTATTACGAACATTTATGCATTGATCCTTTTGTTTTAAATTCTTACTAATTATAACTCCCAGATCCCTTTCGCAATCCGACTTCGCAATCTCAACACCATCTAGCTCGTATCTTGTAACTCTATCATCATTACCTAGCCTCAGAACTTTACATTTATCAGCATTAAACTGCATCTGCCAGTCCTTTGACCATTTCAAAACCCTATCTAGATCAACTTGAAGTGATAGTGAGTCCTCCTCCGAATTAATTTCCCTACCGATTTTCGTATCATCGGCAAATTTGCAAATGTTGCTACTCAAACCTGAATCTAAATCATTTATATATATTATAAACAACAGAGGTCCCAAGACAGAGCCTTGAGGCACTCCACTTACAACATTTTCCCACTCTGACTTGACTCCATTTATACTAACTCTCTGTTTCCTTTGGTATAGCCATGCCCTAATCCAGCTTAATATAGCACCCCCAATACCATGAGCCTCTATCTTTTTAATCAGTCTTTCATGTGGCACTGTATCGAAAGCTTTGCTAAAGTCAAGGTACACAACATCACAATCCTTACCACTATCAACTGCCTCAACTATGCTAGAATAAAAAGATAACAAATTTGTTAAACATGAACGGCCATTTATAAAACCATGTTGCGACTCAATTATTAATTTATGTTTTTCAAGATGAAGACGAATTTTATTTGCTATTATAGATTCGAGTAACTTTCCCACAATAGACGTTAGGCTAATTGGTCGATAGTTAGACGCAAGTGATCTATCTCCTTTCTTAAAAACTGGTATCACATTAGCAACTTTCCAAAACTCTGGCACTGTGCCTGACTCTATTGATTTATTAAATATGATTGACAGTGGGTCACAAAGCTCCTCTTTGCATTCTTTCAGCACTCTGGCAAACACTTCATCCGGCCCTGGGGATTTGTTTGGTTTGAGTTTTACTATTTGTTTAAGAACATCCTCCCTGGTAACTGCTAAACTCGTCAACCTGTCCTCGTCCCCACCCACATAGACTTGTTGGGCTGAAGGCATATTGTTAAGTTCCTCTTTAGTAAATACAGATACAAAATATTTATTAAAAATACTACTCATCTCTTCATCACTATCTGTTATTTGACCTGTCTCAGTTTTTAATGGACCTATCCTTTCCCTAGTCTTAGTTCGATATAACTGAAAAAAACCTTTAGGATTTGTCTTTGCTTGCCCTGCTATACGAACTTCATAGTTTCTTTTTGCTTTCCTTATCTCTTTTTTAACATTTCTAACTAGTTGTACGAATTCCTGTTCTAAAGTGACCTCCCCATTTTTAATCCTCTTGTACCAAGCTCTCTTTTTACCTATAAGATTCTTCAAATTTTGTTATCCACTTTGGGTCATTAGTAATCGATCTATTCAATTTGTGTGGTATACTACGTTCCTGTGCTTTGTTTAGAATATTCTTAAATACGTTATAAATTGAATCTACCTCGAAATCCCCATTTACATCACCCATCGCTGGGTTCTTCCTTCTTCAACCATGCCTTCACCGAACAAGTCTACGTGGGTAGGAACGAGGACAGGTTGACGAGTTTAGCAGTTACCAGTGAGGATGTTCTTAAACAAATAGAAAAACTCAAACCAAACAAATCCCCAGGGCCGGATGAAGTGTTTGCCAGGGTGCTTAAAGAATGCAAAGGGGAGCTTTGTGACCCACTGTCAATCATATTTAATAAATCAATAGAGTCAGGCAGAGTGCCAGAGTTTTGGAAAGTTGCTAATGTGATACCAGTTTTTAAGAAAGGAGATAGATCACTTGCGTCTAACTATCGACCAATTAGCCTAACGTCTATTGTGGGAAAGTTACTCGAATCTATAATAGCAAATAAAATTCGTCTTCATCTTGAAAAACATAAATTAATAATTGAGTCGCAACATGGTTTTATAAATGGCCGTTCATGTTTAACAAATTTGTTATCTTTTTATTCTAGCATAGTGAGGCAGTTGATAGTGGTAAGGATTGTGATGTTGTGTACCTTGAACATAAGAACATAAGAACTAAGAACAAAGGTAACTGCAGAAAGGCCCATTGGCCCATACGAGGCAGCTCCTATTTATACACCCAATCCCACTCATATACATGTCCAACCCACGCTTGAAACAATCGAGGGACCCCACCTCCACAATGTTACGCGGCAATTGGTTCCACAAATCAACAACCCTGTTACTGAACCAGTATTTACCCAAGTCTTTCCTAAATCTAAAACTTATCCATTTATACCCATTGTTTCGCGTTCTGTCCTGTGTTGATACTTCAATACCCTATTAATATACCCTTTGTTGTGTCCATTCATCCACTTGTAAACCTCTATCATGTCACCCCTAACTCTTCGCCTTTCCAGTGAATGCAAATTAAGCTTTGTTAATCTTCATTCATATGAAAGAGTTCTAATTTGGGGAATTAACTTAGTCATCCTACGCTGGACACGTTCAAGTGAATTTATATCCATTCTATAATATGGCGACCAAAACTGAACTGCATAATCTAAATGGGCCTTAACCAGAAGCAAGATATAGCTTGAAACCACAACAGGTGTCTTGTTTACTTACGCTGCGATTAATAAATCCGAGTGTCCGATTTGCTTATTACGAACATTTATGCATTGANTGGGCGGAGCTTTACAGTCATATGTACATGCATTACCTACTGTAAGCAAATTTTGGATACTTCGCTAAAATTTCGGGCAGCACATCATTGTGAATGAAGTACTTACACATTTCTTGGACACTTTTGATGGTAACAAAGATCTCTAGTACAGTACTCGGGATTGACAAAATTAACTATGTCATTCTACGTTGAATGACATCATTAATTCTTAATTCTACGTAAGTTTTGTCGAGAAAATTTATGTTCATTCTGTAATATGAATTATTACTTATTAGTAATTGTCTTATTAGTGCAAGGCATGACTGAAAGATAATGTTGGTGTTTTTATTGCTAACACTTCTGTATAAAAAACACATATTCTAATTGCCTTATTTCGTTTATTGATTCATTGTTGGCTCAGTTACTTTACTAACTATTACCACTAATTCTCTTTCACAATTAAATTTACCAATATCTATATATGTACAATGGAGGACCTACAGTTTTGGGGCCCCTGATGCATGAACTGCTGTGGGGCCCCCTGATGCATGAACTGCTGTGGGGCCCCTGATGCATGAACTGCTGTGGGGTCCCTGATGCATGAACTGCTGTGGAGCCCCTGATGCATGAACTGCTGTGGGGTCCCTGATGCATGAACTGCTGTGGAGCCCCTGATGCATGAACTGCTGTGGGGTCCCTGATGCATGAACTGCTGTGGGGTCCCTGATGCATGAACTGCTGTGGGGTCCCTGATGCATGAACTGCTGTGGGGTCCATGATGCATGAACTGCTGTGGGGCCCCCTGATGCATGAACTGCTGTGGGGCCCCTGATGCATGAACTGCTGTGGGGTCCCTGATGCATGAACTGCTGTGGAGCCCCTGATGCATGAACTGCTGTGGGGTCCCTGATGCATGAACTGCTGTGGGGTCCCTGATGCATGAACTGCTGTGGGGTCCCTGATGCATGAACTGCTGTGGGGTCCCTGATGCATGAACTGCTGTGGGGTCCCTGATGCATGAACTGCTGTGGGGTCCCTGATGCATGAACTGCTGTGGGGTCCCTGATGCATGAACTGCTGTGGGGCCCCTGATGCATGAACTGCTGTGGGGTCCCTGATGCATGAACTGCTGTGGAGCCCCTGATGCATGAACTGCTGTGGGGTCCCTGATGCATGAACTGCTGTGGGGCCCCCTGATGCATGAACTGCTGTGGGGCCCCTGATGCATGAACTGCTGTGGGGTCCCTGATGCATGAACTGCTGTGGGGTCCCTGATGCATGAACTGCTGTGGGGTCCCTGATGCATGAACTGCTGTGGGGTCCATGATGCATGAACTGCTGTGGGGTCCCTGATGCATGAACTGCTGTGGGGTCCATGATGCATGAACTGCTGTGGGGCCCCTGATGCATGAACTGCTGTGGGGTCCATGATGCATGAACTGCTGTGGGGCCCCTGATGCATGAACTGCTGTGGGGTCCATGATGCATGAACTGCTGTGGGGTCCATGATGCATGAACTGCTGTGGGGTCCATGATGCATGAACTGCTGTGGGGTCCATGATGCATGAACTGCTGTGGGGTCCCTGATGCATGAACTGCTGTGGGGTCCATGATGCATGAACTGCTGTGGGGCCCCTGATGCATGAACTGCTGTGGGGTCCATGATGCATGAACTGCTGTGGGGCCCCTGATGCATGAACTGCTGTGGGGCCCCTGATGCATGAACTGCTGTGGGGTCCCTGATGCATGAACTACTGTGGGGTCCATGATGCATGAACTGCTGTGGGGCCCCTGATGCATGAACTGCTGTGGGGCCCTGATGCATGAACTGCTGTGGGGTCCCTGATGCATGAACTGCTGTGGGGTCCCTGATGCATGAACTACTGTGGGGACCCTGATGCATGAACTACTGTGGGGCCCCTGATGCATGAACTGCTGTGGGGACCCCTTTGCAACTAGCAACGAGGTCTGAGTAACCACTATTATCATGTGCAGGCGATGAGTCACAATAACGTGGCTAAAGTATGTTGACCAGACCACACATTAGAAGGTGAAGGGACGACGACGTTTCGGTCCGTCCTGGAATGGTCCTGGACGGACCGAAACGTCGTCGTTCCTTCACCTTCTAGTGTGTGGTCTGATCAACACCATTATCATCTTCAGTGGGGATTTCACACGACAGCTCAACCCAAATAATAAATATCCAATACAAAATTTAATGTCAATGCTTTTGAAAGGATAAAAGGTAAGCTTAACCTTTCTCCTGTCGAGGACACGAAGCCTGAAACAGGCTTCCTGTCCTCGACAATGGAAAAGCAATAAAGCTATGTTAATGTGATAAGTTAAGAGTTCTGACCTGGGACACAGCAGGCACAGTTGCGTCCGGCACAGCCAGCGTTATATATGTTGCCTGTTGGACACGCCAAAGCCGCGTTGGCGTGTCTGTGGCCTGGTCGAGGACCGGGCCGCGGGGACGCTAAGCCCCGAAGTCATCTTAAGATAACCCTTATCTTGAGATATATTCAACACCCTGTGTTGAACTTTCTCCAAAGTAGATATGTCCTTCTGAAGTTGAGGTCTCAATGCTTGGATACAATAATCCAAGTGAGCGTAATTACCTTCCGGAAGCAGTAACCGCTGTACAGGGTTCTGCAAAAGCCATTGTCTCTGCAGACTGAAAATGTTAAAATGGTCTAATTAACATTGATTACAAAATCAACACAAATCACGGTAAAGTTTATGTACTACATGGTGTTAATTTAGACAATCACTTGCAAACAATATCACTCTGTTTATCACTCATTAGATATAAAGCATCTCATGATGATTATCCTAATTACTGTTTATATTCTTAGTTCCTTGTCCAGTTCAAAAAGATAAAATAATTAATTTCCAAAATTAGAACCTATAGTGCTCGGTTTTACCTGGCATTTGTTAGACGTAAATTTGTCTTCAGCGCTGTACACACTGTCCGCAGCCTTCCTTAGCTTGCACAAATCCATCAAGTACACACACACAGTATCCATACACACACACAGTATCCATACACACACACACAGTATCCATACACACACACACAGTATCCATACACACACACACACACAGTGTCCACACACACACAGTGTTCACACACACTGTCCACAAACATGCACAAGACGTTGCCTGAGGAGCATGCCTCGTTAACACCAAATACTAATGACAATTTATCAACTGCGAGAGGGTAATTAAGGACATTAGACAATAGTTTATTAGTCAACCAGCAAATACTTTGTCCTAAACAATGCCCAGAACTAAATTCTCAATAAATATTCACGGTGGAACGAGCTACACCTCTCAGTGTATATACACCGAGAAGAAAAGTAGGATACACCCCTCAGTGTATATACACCAAGAAGAGAAGCAGGGTACACCTTTCAGTGTATATACATCGAGAAGAGAAGTAGGATACACCTTTCGGTGTAGAAGTAGGATACACCTCTCAGTGTATATACACAGAAGAGAAGCAGGCTACACCTTTCAGTCTCTTTACCTGAATTTACCCAAGGCCCACTAAGTCTCTAGTGGATTCGACGATGACAGGAAGCCTGTGGCTTGTCAAAGGTCTTCCATTTGTCCTAATAAAGTTATTCAACGGCATCTTGTATTGCTGCAATGTTTTTGCATTAATGGCTTCGGCGGGTATGAGGTTCCATGGGTTTATAACCTTGTGGGTGAAAAAGCTTATCCTATTTTCCTTTCAATATTGTGGCTTGTTAAGGTTGAGGCCGTTGCTCCTAGTTTGTGTTACATCTGACCTCTTGAAGAAGTGGTCTGGATCAATATCCTCCAATAAGTCGTTCAATATTTTAAAAGTTTAGATGAGATCAGCCCTGTCATGTCTGGTTTGCAGTGTTGTTAGCCCTGTGGCCCTCAACCGTTCCTTCTATGGGAGTCGACTTAGTTCTGAAATGACTTCTCTTACCCTGAGGGGGGGGGGGCTGACAGCTGAGGGGACAGCGCTCGGGATTTGTAGTCCTAGGGTTCCAGGTTCGATCCCCGGTCTAGGCGATAATAAATGGCCAGAGTTTCTTTCACACTGATGCACTTGTTCACCTAGCAGGAAATAGGTATCTGGGAGTTAGACAGCTGCTATGGACTGCTTCCTGGGGATGTGTAATAAAAAGGAAGCCTGGTCGAGGACCGGGCCGCGGGGACGCTAAGCCCCGAAGTCATCTTAAGATAACCCTTATCTTGAGATATATTCAACACCCTGTGTTGAACTTTCTCCAAAGTAGATATGTCCTTCTGAAGTTGAGGTCTCAATGCTTGGATACAATAATCCAAGTGAGCGTAATTACCTAATTACCCAAGTGAGGGTAATTACCTAATTACCTACCTTGAGGTGCTTCCGGGGCTTAGCGTCCCCGCGGCCCGGTCATCGACCAGGCCTCCTGGTTGCTGGACTGATCACCAAGTTAGGGTAATTACCTAATTACTCAAGTGAGGGTAATTACCTAATTACCCAAATGAGGGTAATCCACATATTTATGCAGTTGAATATTATCTTCTTTTACTTGAAGTCAAACGTTCTTTTGACTATTCTTAGTCAAAAAGAACTAATTTGATCATTGTTAGACAAATTCTTGGGTTTGGTTGGCTTTTCTCACTGCAGCTTCCACTTGCTGTGCAACGTTCAGAGATTGGAGGATTCTGACTCCGAATTATGATGAGCATTGTTATGCCCAGATGCAAGGTCTTGCATTTATCCATATTAAAACGCATTTCCAGGTGTCCGGCCATTTGTAAGAGTTCGTGCAGATCCCTTTGTAAGACCTCAATATCCTTTCATTTCCTACTTTATCATAAATCTTAGTGTCATCTGCAACTCTGAGATTTGATCTGTAATTATCTGAGAACATTACAAACCATTACGTGGTTTGTAATGTTCTCATCTATGTCATTGATGTAAATGAAAAAAGGGTTGGCCCCGAAAATGAACCCCTGTGGTAGGCAGATTGGCCCATGGGAGGCATCTCCAAACCAACCACAACCATTCATATTTTGGTCAACAGTCATTTGACCAATTTTGGTCACCCTCGGAACAATCCATTGACCTCACGCCTGTACTGTAAATCAAGAACCCTTATTTCCAAACCACTGAGTCCCCAGTTCTGTTCTTCGTCTAAACTCGTCGACTTTGTTCCCGATGTTTTCATGGTTTAGTGTTGGTATAATTTGTACCTTATTAATGTTTCTCTGTATACTTTTCATTCATTAGTGTGTTTCATGTATGTCCCTCCTAACTTCTCGCCTTTCTAAAGGATATCATTCATAGTTTATTAATATTTCTTCACAAGAGAGGATCCTATAGCCTGGGATTAACTCTCGCTCTTCTCTGTTCACTGTTGTTGTTGTTGTTTAAGATTCAGCTGCTGGGAACAAAAGTTCCTAGTAGCACGGGCTATGGTGACCCCGTAGGGGACTTACCTGGCACAGGAGCGGGGCTGTAACTGTGTGTTTGTTCACTTTCAGCACCTGCTCCAGTACCTCACCTGCTCCAGTACCTCACCAGCACAAGTACCTCACCTGCTCCAGTACCTCACCAGCACAAGTACCTCACCTGCTCCAGTACCTCACCTGCATTCGTACCTCACCTGCTCCAGTACCTCACCTGCTCCAGTACCTCACCTGCTCCAGTACCTCACCTGCTCCAGTACCTCACCTGCTCCAGTACCTCACCTGTTCCAGTACCTCACCTGTTCCAGTACCTCACCTGCTCCAGTACCTCACCTGTTCCAGTACCTCACCTGCTCCAGTACCTCACCTGCTCCAGTACCTCACCTGTTCCAGTACCTCACCTGCTCCAGTACCTCACCAGCACAAGTACCTCACCTGCTCCAGTACCTCACCAGCACAAGTACCTCACCTGCTCCAGTACCTCACCTGCATTCGTACCTCACCTGCTCCAGTACCTCACCTGCTCCAGTACCTCACCTGCTCCAGTACCTCACCTGCTCCAGTACCTCACCTGCTCCAGTACCTCACCTGTTCCAGTACCTCACCTGTTCCAGTACCTCACCTGCTCCAGTACCTCACCTGTTCCAGTACCTCACCTGCTCCAGTACCTCACCTGCTCCAGTACCTCACCTGTTCCAGTACCTCACCTGTTCCAGTACCTCACCTGTTCCTGTACCTCACCTGGTCCAGTACCTCACCTGTTCCAGTACCTCACCTGCTCCAGTACCTCACCTGTTCCAGTACCTCACCTGTTCCAGTACCTCACCTGCTCCAGTACCTCACCTGCACCAGTACCTCACCTGGTCCAGTACCTCACCTGCTCCAGAACCTCACCTGCTCCAGTACCTCACCTGCTCCAGTACCTCACCTGTTCCAGTACCTCACCTGCATTCGTACCTCACCTGTTCCAGTACCTCACCTGCTCCAGTACCTCACCTGTTCCAGTACCTCACCTGTTCCAGTACCTCACCTGTTCCAGTACCTCACCTGTTCCTGTACCTCACCTGTTCCTGTACCTCACCTGGTCCAGTACCTCACCTGCTCCAGAACCTCACCTGCTCCAGTACCTCACCTGTTCCAGTACCTCACCTGTTCCAGTACCTCACCTGTTCCTGTACCTCACCTGTTCCTGTACCTCACCTGTTCCAGTACCTCACCTGCTCCAGTACCTCACCTGCTCCAGTACCTCACCTGCTCCAGTACCTCACCTGCACCAGTACCTCACCTGCACCAGTACCTCACCTGCTCCAGTACCTCACCTGCTCCAGTACCTCACCTGCACCAGTACCTCACCTGCTCCAGTACCTCACCTGCTCCAGTACCTCACCTGCACCAGTACCTCACCTGCACCAGTACCTCACCTGCTCCAGTACCTCACCTGCATTCGTACCTCACCTGCTCCAGTACCTCACCTGCTCCAGTACCTCACCTGCTCCAGTACCTCACCTGTTCCAGTACCTCACCTGCTCCAGTACCTCACCTGCACCAGTACCTCACCTGCACCAGTACCTCACCTGCTCCAGTACCTCACCTGGTCCAGTGCCTCACCTGCTCCAGTACCTCACCTGCTCCAGTACCTCACCTGCACAAGTGCCTCACCTGCACAAGTACCTCACCTGCTCCAGTACCTCACCTGGTCCAGTACCTCACCTGTTCCAGTACCTCACCTGTTCCAGTACCTCACCTGTTCCAGTACCTCACCTGTTCCAGTACCTCACCTGCTCCAGTACCTCACCTGTACCAGTACCTCACCTGCACCAGTACCTCACCTGTTCCAGTACCTCACCTGTTCCAGTACCTCACCTGCTCCAGTACCTCACCCTCAGGCACCTTTACCTGACTACAGAATTTGCTCGAAGATTCTTACACTGAAAGAAATGTAAAATTATAAATTATCATTCAACAATTCAAAACTGTTACCATATCTCATTTAGTTTTCAGTATTACCCCATTGTACGTGTTCATTTTCTCCAAATTATTTTTACGCTACGCCAGAAACACTCTGCGCATTGGTGTGTTTATGTAGAGTGCGTCTCCAACTCTCCCCTTCTCTACAATTCCTATGTATGTACTCTTACATAAATATCAACTATTATTATTAATATTTATTGTCAGAAAAAACCATGCAACAGCAGTTATTCTTTAGTTTTTTGAGACTAATGAAATGTGAGTGAAGCAGCAGCTCGCGATCTTCAAGGGAAGCTAAAATCATCTAAGAAAACAGTTTAGGAGAGTGTACAAACTCCTCAGTCACAACAACGCCATTGAACTGAATGCAGGAGAATTCAATATAATTATATATATTCATAAATATAAATTGCATTGCATAATTCCTCATTTCTCACCTTAACCTTATTTATTTATTTATTATTTTGTATTTATTTATTTATATACAAGAAGGTGCAATACTACAAGATTTATATAGAAAAATTTATATATCTGGAACGCGGTGTTGATGTCAGTGAAAAAGATAAGGAGTGTAAATTATGTAGTATGCCGCACGCCCACACCTTAGAACATTATGTATTAGAGTGTCAACTTATTGATAACTATAGAAATAAGGAAATAAGTAGTGTACCACATCAAATTGTTTGGATGTGTGATAATGGTATGATAGACAGTATACTTAGGAGCTACAAGAATTTTGCCCCAAGAGTGTAACACTTATATGCTGTGCTTACTAAATTAACCTGCAATGTTAAATGGGATTCTTGTAATGTTATTTGTCTATTTGTACTCACTGAATTTGTACTCCTCTTGAGGGACTTGAAGTAGAGGGAGGGGGGGGGTTAGAAATAGCCTAAGCTACTCTTTCCCTTTGTGATGTATTTCTTTATCTCAATAAACATACTTGAACTTGAACTTTAAGGCGCTCGTGAAGCGCCAGTTGAGTGTTTTACCACTTCGCCACGAAAACTTATTAAGGCAACAACAGCTTATTAACCAACCATCAGTAATACTTTTGTATTATGTATTTTCAATTTACTTATGGACTACAGTAAACTCTCAGTGCGTATACTCTCCATTTTACTAACTGTAGGTGGTAACTGTCGGTGATTGTAACCGATTCATCGCTGCTGACTGGATAGGGGGGGGGGGGTGAGGTGTGTTATGTGCATGCTAAACATATTAATTATGAAACTAGCTCACCACATATGTAAGCTGCTTAGTTTACATAGTACGTGTCTGGACGGTTTCCAATCCATTGATTATATAAACGATATACATTACATTTTGTAACTAGCTTATCAAAACTAACTGCTACCCCCTACCTCAAAATATGTGCCTATGCCATATAACTTTATTGTTGTAATCACTGCTATCATCTTATATCATGGTTTTTGTGTTGAACGCAAACTTTACTATAATGTACCTAGAAATAAGCCTCAAATTATGCTACAATGTACCTGTTGATAGTCCTCAAATTTTACTATTATGTACTTACTAATTTTCTTCAAATTTTCTTGCAGTGTACCTGTTAACTTTTTCAATTTTGCCACAAATTACCTACTTAAAACTATTTGTTAAATTAAGGATTTGCGCGAAACGCTATGCGTGTTAGTGGCTTTACAAGAATGTAAAAGCATCAATGCTATGTACTCTTCAACCCAATGTACCACCAACTTCAACCCAACGTACCTTCTTATATATACTATAAATTAATAAATAAATAACTTGCTAACTTGCACTACCACTCACATGATGAGTATGGGGTCCACTACCGCCTACAGGATGTGTATGGGGTCCACTACCACTCACATGATGAGTATGGGGTCCACTACCGCCTACAGGATGTGTATGGGGTCCATTACCACCCACATGATGGGTATGGGGTCCACTACCGCCCACCGGATGGGTATGGGGTCCACTACCGCCTACAGGATGGGTATGGGGTCCACTACCGCCTACAGTATGGGTATGGGGTCCACTACCGCCTACAGGATTGGTATGGGGTCCACTACCGCCCACCGGATGGGTATGGGGTCCACTACCGCCTACAGGATGTGTATGGGGTCCACTACCGCCCACCGGATGGGTATGGGGTCCACTACCGCCTACAGGATGTGTATGGGGTCCACTACCGCCCACCGGATGGGTATGGGGTCCACTACCGCCCACCGGATGGGTATGGGGTCCACTACCGCCTACAGGATGGGTATGGGATCCACTACCGCCCACCGGATGGGTATGGGGTCCACTACCGCCTACAGGATGGGTATGGGGTCCACTACCGCACACATGATGGGTATGGGTCCACTACCGCCCACAGGACGGGTATGGGGTCCACTACCGCCCACATGATGGGTATGGTGTCCACTACCGCCCACATGATGGGTATGGGGTCCACTACCGCCCACAGGATGGGTATAGGGTGCAAAATAAATGAAGTAATCAAAACACTTCTCGGTGTATTTATCGCTGTGATGAAGTTGCATTTCTATATTGCAATACTGTGTGAGTGGGCAGCACAAGGCGGGATATTATGATGATGAAATTATGTTCTTTATTGCAGATGAATGTCAAGAGTCACAACAACGTGACTGAAAAATGTTGACCAAATCACACACTAGAAATTGAAGAGACGACGACGTTTCGGTTCGTCCTGGACCATTAGCCAGGACGGACCATTATCCACAATCGACTTGATAATGGTCCAGGACGGACCGAAACGTCGTCGTCTCTTCACTTTCTAGTGTGTGGTTTGGTCAACATATGTTCTATATTGTTCTACTTTTGAATCAAGAATTGAATTGGGGTTGGGCAATTTTTTAGTTCATTAGGGAGTGAGTTCCATACATTAGATCCGTATATTTGCATATTTGCATGGCGTGTTCGCATATATTTAGTCTGACTCGGGGGAATATGAAAAATATATTTTTATTTCTGGTGTGGTGTTCATGGGTTCTATTACATCTATCAAGGAATAGTTTCTGATCAGGATTAACATTGTGGAACAAGGTTATGTACATATAAATAGCACAAGAGAATGTGTGGAATGAGTGTATGTTTAGCAGGGATATAAACAGACGAATTATGTGTTTTCCGAAGACAAAATGTGTTATAAATTTGTAAGCTGATTTTTGCTGGGTGATGATGGGATTGAGTTTGTTTGCAGAGGTTGAATCCTATGCAGATATACTATATGTTAGATAAGGATAGTTTAGTGTAAGAAGAGCAGTGGGGAACATATCATCTGTTTTTTGTGGATAAACCAACAGTTTTCAACCTGTGCTGATTGTGGGTACTGAAGTCTCTTCTCTATATATAGGCCAAGTATTTTTCAGTCATTTTTACTATTAATGTTGACGTTGTCTGTCTGAAGATGTATTTTTTTAACTCTGAATTATATTTGTTTAAACATATTTTATAAATATAAAATATAAGTTTTTTATAAACATTAGTATCTGGTTTAGGGTGTGGAATGAAGGTAATATCGTCAGAGAGTAGTATAGGTTAAGAACGTTGAAGACATTTGACAAGTAATATACTATAAGAAATAGGAGAGGTTCTAAGATGCTGCCTTGTGGCACTCCTATGGTTAGTGGTAGAGTGGCAGAGGTTATGTCATTGATGGCTACGTATTGATCAAATCTACAAGGGCCGTGATGAGGGTTCGAACCAACGCACGGGATGTTCCCAGATGCGCCTTAGTCATGTTCATTGGATATATCACGCTATTGTGATTTATGTGTGTACGTATTGGTATCTGTTAATGAGATATGCTTGAATATAATTCAGAACAAGACCTAGAATTCCATAATGATGAAGTTTAAGTAGAAGTTATACCTCACTGTCACCTCATGGGATTATCCTCGGATGCCCCCGTACAACTAAATTACTAAACATTAGGAAGGAACTGAATATTTCATGTGTAAGTGATCGTATCACTGAAATTAATGCTTTAATTGGTATCAAGATGCTTAGGCTAACCCACCCTTACCCCTGCACTGAAGCCCTCCAAGCCTTCTTCCTTGAAGGTCAGCATCCCTCCAAATGGATTACTGTAACTGCCAATGTGCTCAGAATGTATAACTTTCATCACCCCCACCAAGAGCGACAACAACAACACTTTCCTGCCCCATGGAAGATCACTCCTTTCCAAATTACTGTTCCCCCTTTCCCACCCAAGAAGCTGATTAAAGAACAGGCCTTGCTTCGACAAGAAGCAAAGTACAATGCCTTAAGCCAAATTGATGCTTTAGTCAGAGAGCGCTCCCTTTCCCAGATTATTTACACTGATGGATCCTTGCATCAGTCCCATGGTGCAGCTGGAAGTGCAGTTGTTGTGACAGGAAGAGATGGTTCCATCTCCCATGAGTGTGGAGCGAGACTAAGTAACTGGGCCTCCACTCTTCAAACAGAATTGGTTGCCATAATCCTTGCACTAGAGCGCGTATATGAATCCAAAGTTGACACGCTAATTGTAAGTGACTCCTTGTCATCCTTGACTGCCCTCAGCTCCCCAAGGCATAACTGTGACGTGCTTATCTCTGAAGCTAGACACAGATATAGTGAAATAATCAATGATGGAGTCAGAGTTTGTCTCCTGTGGATTCCTTCCCATATTGGTCTCCGAATGCATGATAGAACTGATGAGCTAGCCAAGACTTTTGCTCGTAAAGAGGGAATTGATTACCAACTTGGACTGCCTTTCAGCAGCCTGAGGGCAGTAATATCCCAGGAACATCAACTAAATTTCGGAGGCTTGAGGCAAAGTGAAATTCACACCAGTTACTCCATCTATCATCATTCTATTATGCATGAAGAACCGCACGTCTATGGGTCATCCAATAATGTTAGCAGACTTCTAGATGTTACCACTGCTAGGCTTAGGCTCGGCTACAAGTACCTCTGGGAGTTTGTAACATCTGCTGATGTAGATTTGACTAAATGTAAACTCTGTCAGCAGAACTATTCGCATACTTTGCGTCATTATATAATGGAATGTGAAAAAATTGCGGAATTTAGAGATAACACCATCAATAGTGTCCAAGAAATGTGTAAGTACTTCATTCACAATGATGTGCTGCCCGAAATTTTAGCGAAGTATCCAAAATTTGCTTACTGTCGGTAATGCATGCACATGACTGTAAAGCTGCCGCCCAGTTGGGTGGGTGTGGAGCAAGACTAGTAACTGTGTGACTCACTATAGATGTAAAGTGCCTTGTATAGTGACTGTTGTGAGCCTCTTGTAATGTCACTTGTGACACCTCTTTGTGTCACTTGTGACACAAAGATTCTTGATGTGTGTATTTGTGTGGGTGATTAGATATGTATGTGTATGTATATGTGTATACGTATATATATATGTACATGTATGTATGAGGGTGTGTACATGTGTATACAACATTGATAATTTTGTAACTAGCGTCAAACATTGTTATTTGCTTAGCTAAACGAACTAGAGGGTTCAGTTCCTGAACCGATTATGTGCCTCTGTATCCTTTACACCACCGCCCACGGGTTGGGTATGGGGTGCATAATAAAGAAAGAAATTGAATTGTCACCTCATGTTGCTGAAAATCATCTTAATACTGCTATTAAAACAGTCAAGGTTTGGTGTTCTACTAAAGGTAATAAACATTTTTGTTTCCATATTCTTTTGTGACATTTTGCCGTCAAACGTTCACGTCACTGAACATGGACAGAGGAGCAAATGATGAGTGCGAGACTTCGCCCGTGAAGCGAGTAATTATTGTCTTCAAGTGTTAGGTTAGGTTAGTCTGAAAAGTCTGAAATGGATTTTGTCAGTGGACTGTGGCTGGACATATCAATAAATATGGTTAAATTTTACATTTTCATATGTATTTTTAATGCTATAGTTCTTAAGAATTTTCGTCAATCCATATTCGCTTGTGGGAACCCAAGAAAATGGCAATCGTGTTGAGGACAAGTTTGGTCAATAAACAATATGGCGCAGTCGACAAAAACTTACTCGTTTATGGTTTTATTCCCAAGTAGAACAAAGTTTTTTGGCAGTAAATAGATACATGTGAATTAGCAGACTGTTATGGGTCGCATCCTGAAAAAAATTCCAGTAGTTGTATAGAGTGACCTCGATAACGATAGCATGATAAGTCTTCGTGTCCCCCGACAACGGGGAAACTATTCTCGCAACAGGTATTATATATAGATATAGTTCCGTGAAACAGACGTTGTAATACTCTATGTAATATTATAAGATTAAAGTGGAAGTCGGGTAGTACCTGGGCGGGCACGCTGGGGGCCAGGAAGAGAACACCGGCGAGGAGAGCGAAGCACAGAACCTTCATGATGGCGGAACTTAGGATTTGGAGTTCACAGAAAGTGGAATGTTGGTCTTGTCCAGCTGGTCAGCAGAGCTCGGATGGCTCCCACTAGCTCTACTGCTCGCTTATATACCAGCTCTTTCCTGTGTTGGAGGTCCAGCAACTGGGAACATGTGAACATCTGCGGTTACCCTTAATCTCCTCCTATCTATCACTCCGTCCGTCCTCCAGGTCGGACCGTCAGGCGTGAGTCATGTTCACTCACAAGACATCGAGGCCATTGGATGGGATCGATCTCAATATTTTTTCATAGATATATATACGCTTTTGAGATTTCTTTGTGCATCTTGAGTTCATCTGCTTGCGCTTTTGACCAGGAGCCCAAAATTAACTACGTTAAATAAGTTAACTTATTAACTACGCTGCACAAGGCTTGTAAAAATAATTGCAGGATTTTATTATAATAATATCAACATTATCAACAGTCATGGCATTATTAAAGCTTGCTTATCAAAAAACTAAATTGTGAGTTAACATAAACGGAATGAAGTCTGAATTATGGACTCTCATAAAAAGTGTTTCTAAGGTTGACTTGTAGTTAAAATCTTACCCATATATATATATATATATATATATATATATATATATATATATATATATATATATATATATATATATATATATATATATATATATATATATATAATCTTTAGACAACACCCACCAGTGGGACTCGAACCCAGAAAGCACAACTATCTTCCAATAGCTGCCATAACTAGTATGCCTTAACCCACTACACCAAGTCAGACCCTTAAAAGAGATAGAGACTTCGAAGTATTTACCTCAAATATCTCCACCTTCCAAGGGCGCCAGATTAGTGAGGGGTCACTCAAGCATTTTTCATCAAGCCACTGTCAATGTGGGAGAACTCGTGTCTAGGCTATAGACACGAGTTTAGCATAGACACGAGTTCTCCCACATTGACAGTGGCTTGATGAAAAATGCTTGAGTGACCCCTCACTAATCTGGCGCCCTTGGGAGGTGGAGATATTTGAGGTAAATACTTCGAAGTCTCTATCTCTTTTAAGGGTCTGACTTGGTGTAGTGGGTTAAGGCATACTAGTTATGGCAGCTATTGGAAGATAGTTGTGCTTTCTGGGTTCGAGTCCCACTGGTGGGTGTTGTCTAAAGATTGTTAATCTTCTCTTGTGGTTCATGCAAGTATGTGCTTATATATATATATATATATATATATATATATATATATATATATATATATATATATATATATATATATATATATATATATATATATATATATGTGCGTATATCACGAAATTAAACACGTGATTTTAAAATGTGACAATGTCAGACCACGGAGGAAAAATGAAACAGGAATTTCCTTAAGTACTTTCGTATATTAATACATCTTCAGAAGGAGTGAAGTGACTCCTTCTGAAGATGTATTAATATACGAAAGTACTTAAGGAAATTCCTGTTTCATTTTTCCTCCGTGGTCTGACATTGTCATATATATATATATATATATATATATATATATATATATATATATATATATATATATATATATATATATATATATATATATTGGTCATATTTACTACTTTTTCGGTCATATTTAATAATATATGTCTACAGGAAAGACTGCTACCAAAATATACTAGTTAGTTTAGTTCATTTATTATGCACCTCATACCCATCTTGTGGGCGGTAGTGGAAAGGGTTACAGAGGCACATAATGGGCTCAGGGACTGAACTCCACAATTCATTTAGCTAAGCAAGTTACAATCTTGATGAGCAAATACAAAATTCAATATAAGTCGTCACATCAACAATGGGTTCGAGATCGACCTCAAGCACAGGTTCTAAATTAAGCAACTGACATGTGAAGAGCTAGTGTCAAAATTTATATGTTTGTCCTGCACACCGCCCCCCATCCAGTGGGCAGCGGTGGATAGGTTACAATCACTCAGTTACTACCTACAGTTAGCAAACTGGGGATATTTGGCTAAAATTTCTGGTAGCAGATCATTTTGAATGAAATATTTACACATCGCTGGAACATTGGTTATAGAATTGTCTCTAAATTCACGTATCTTTTCGCACTCCATCACATAGTGACGGAGGGTGTGCGAATAATTTTGTTGACACAGTTTACATTTGGTCAGGTCTACATCGGCAGATAATGAGAATTCCCAGAGATACTTGTAACCGAGTATAAGCCGAGCAGTAGTAACATCTAGAAGTCTGCTGATTTTATTGGATGATCCATAGATGTGTGGCTCCTCTTGCATGATAGTATGATGATAGATGGAATTACTGGTGTCAATTTCACTTTGCCTCAGATCTACAAGATCTTGTTGAAGTTCTCGGTGCACTGCTGCTCTCAGATTGCTCATTGACAATCCAAGGTTACACTCAACGGCTCCTCTAAAGGCAGATTCTTTGGCTAACTTATCAGCTCTATCATGCATTCGGAAGCCAACATGAGATGGAGACCACATGAAATGGACTCTGTTACGATCCTTAATAATTTTGTTGTATTTGTGTCTAGCCTCGGACACGAGCATGTTACAGTTATGTCTTAAAGAGTTGAGAGCATTTAAGGATGATAAGGAGTCTCTTACAATTAATGTATCAAGTTTGGAGACTTGTACACATTTCAGTGCAAGGATCAAGGCAAATAGTTCGGTCTGAAGGGTAGAGGCCCAATTGTTTATACGGACTCCCCACTCAAAGTACAAGCCATCGCCCATTGTCAGGACAACTGCACTTCCAGCTGCACCCGTGGTGCGGTGTAGGGAACCATCAGTGTATATGATTTGAGAGAGAGAATGCTCTGTGGACAGAGCATCAATATGGCTTAAGGCGTTGAGCTTTGCCTCAAGACGAAGCTTGGGCTGATCTCTAATTTGCTTCTTGGGTGGAAAGGGAGGGATTAAAACTGGAAAGGGTGTAACCTCCCACGGTGCAGGAAAGTGCCGTTGTTGTTTCTCTTGGTACAAATCATGAACCCCATACATTCTGAGTTGAGTTCCAGTTTTTGTTATCCATTTGGAACAATGCTGATCTTCAATAACGTAAGTCTGGAGGGCTTCTGTGCAAGGATTAGGATGAGTTAGCCTAAGCATTTTTATACCAATTTGACAGTTAATTTCAGTAACACGATCAACAACGCTCAGAATATTAAGTTCCTTTCTCATATTAAGTATCTTTGTGGTACGAGGGCACCCAAGGATTATCCTCCTATGTTACTGGGGAACTTCCTATCTCTTGGACCAACAGTATAATCATTCCAATTCCCAAGCCAAATCAAGAGAATGCTTTCCGCCCAATTTCCCTTACTAGCTGCATTTGCAAAACATTCGAGAGAATGGTCCTAAACCGTCTCCTCCATAGAATAAGAACCATGCTATCCCCCCAGATATATGGCTTCATGCATGGAAGGAGTGTGCATCATTGCATCACCACCTTTCTTACCCTGCACACTGAAAAGTCATATACCACCTTCCTAGATCTTAAGTCTGCCTTTGATATTGCAAATAGACATGTTATCTTGAGTGAGCTTGCAAGAATGAATATTGGTGGTCGGCTTCTTTGTTGGATCAGGGGTTACTTATCCAACAGGAAGTCATCTGTATTTTTCCAGGGGCATAGGAGTGCAACAAGAGACTTTGAACTAGGTACACCGCAGGGTGGTGTCCTCAGTCCGACCTTATTTAATATCTTAATAAACACGCTGTTAAACTCTATACCGAGCAAACCCAACGTCCACATCATTAGCTATGCTGATGATATAATGATACACACCACTGGGTATGCTAACACGCAGAACACTCTTAACTCTGTATTAGATTCATGTCAGGACCTAGGTTTAATTATCTCAGCAGAGAAAACAAAGATACTAAATCGGCGCCCACCCAGGCAGGGAGGAGCTGTTCGCAAGATGCAACTATCTGATGGCTCCCAGCTTGACTATGTAAACAGATTCAAATACCTTGGCCTTGAAAATATACTAATATTAAAACGCACGACCCAGCAGCAAGGAATCAAGCCTTCACGATAAAATATCGCCAAGATCTGATTCGTAATCAGATACACAAGGCAGAAAATTAAATCAAAGACAGCAAAACGCAACTACTTCATGCTACAAACCTATGGAGAAACAGTAACATCAACGAAAGTCTCCGTACTCGCATCGAGCAACACCTCGACATCCTCACACATCGACATCACCTCAGCACCGAAATCAGTATAATCAAGAAACTTACAACGTTATATGGAGGATCTATGGCAATTCCACGACCAAGAGACGGCTTCCTGAACCTTGAAAGGAATCAACCTCACTGAGGACCAAGTCACTCTCCTAAATCTGGGTATAAACTGTCACGTTATGTCCAGACCAAGTGAGATGGCCCGGAAAGTGGAGTTGGAGATCCTGCTGGACGACATATTCGACCTCGAGACACAAAAGAAGGTCACCACCAAAGACACCTTACAGGCAGAACTTATTGCAGAAGGAGGAAAGAATCGAGGCAACTACAGAAGCACCATACTGACCCCCGAGCTCAAAGCAGCAGCTAAGAGCCTTCGTGAGAACAAGGAGATAGTCGTCAGGAGAGGTGATAAGTCGCCAATATACGTCATTCTTAAAAAAGACGAATATCTGGCGAAAATGAACCTCATACTCTCTGACCAAACTAAATTCCAAAGAGTAATGAAGGACACTACAGCCGAATTGAAGGCAAAGGTCAACAAATTGATCGAAACTGTGAACACCAAGAAATCTGGACTCCACCTGCCAAAGATTATTGGAGAATACAAACCTGGATACGCATATGGAAATGCCAAGACACACAAGCCTGGAAACCCACTTCGGCCAATCATCAGCCAGATACCCACACCTACGTACAGACTGGCGAAGCGACTCAACGGCTTGCTGACTCCTTATGTCCCTTGCGCCTTCAGCCTGAAGTCTCCAAAGGAATTTGTTGACTTACTGTGGGGAACACGGGCCACAGGGATAAGAGCCTCGTTGGACGTAGAATCACTGTTTACCAACGTACCTGTGGATGAAACAATAGGGATGATAGCAGACAGAGTGTATCGTGATCCAGCCTGTACTCCTCTTGACATACCAGAAAACATTCTAAGGAAACTACTCCAAGCTTGTACTAAAGAGGCACCCTTCTTGAGCCCGGATGGGCACATGTATAAGCAAGTGAATGGGGTCGCCATGGGTTCTCCCCTAGGTGTCCTGTTTGCGAACTTCTGCATGGGTACCATTGAACAAAAGGTCTTAGACGATATGAACTTGAAACCGGTCATATACTGCAGGTATGTTGACGACATTTTTACACAGGTACCTGATGTCAGACATCTGCAAGAGCTGAAGGAGGCATTTGAGCAGAATTCCGTGTTGCGTTTCACTTACGAAATGGAGAAGGATGGGAAACTACCCTTTCTAGATGTAACAGTCATGGAAAGGAGCGGAGGTTTCCACACTGCAGTCTACACTAAGGAAACAAACATAGAAATGTGCCTCAATGCCAACAGTGACTGCCCAGACAGGTACAAGAGGAGTATTGTTAACGCTTATGTCGACCGTGCTCTCAGCCACAGCTCAGGATGGAAGCAAGTCGATGAAGAACTCTGTAGGATAAGGCAGGTCCTAGTCAACAACGGCTTCTCCAATGGTTTCGTTGAAGACATCATAAGAAGGAAGATGAACCGCCATGCAACCTCTGAAGAGACAACTAACACAACACCTGCCACACCAGGGACCTGCCCGAAATGCTACGCGTACTAATGGCTGTACAAGAATGTAACAACTCTTGTATATAACTCAAAAAAAAAAACACCTGTACCCCCTATTAGACTATTTTACAGGAACTTCTTTTCCACAGCTCATAAAACGGAGGAAAGGGTCCTGAAAGATATTGTTAATAGAAACGTTATCCCTACAGACAAAAATCAGAAGATACAATTGACGATTTACGATAAAACCAAGAAAATTGCCAACCTACTCACGAGAAACTCTCCAGACACAAAGCAGAACGCTTTGAAGGAGACCAATGTCGTCTATGCCTTCAAATGCCCACTTGGAGACTGTAAGCCTCAAAGAACTCAGTATATAGGCAAGACAACAACATCTCTTTCCAGGCGATTAACGATGCATAAGCAACAGGGCTCTATCAAGGAACATATAATCTCTTCCCACAACCAGACAATCACCAGAGAAGTCTTAACAAAAAACACGGAAATCATCGATAGATACAGCGATAGCAGGCGGCTTGATATCTGCGAGGCACTACACATTAAGAAGTCAACACCAGCAATCAACAGCCAATTAATGCACAATTATATTCTACCCACTTCAAGACTCTGCTCCAATATAGAAGCATAAAGAAATATGGGCCAATAGGCCCTCTGCAGTTACTTCCATTCTTCCCTTTAGCTTATACCCATTGTTTCGTGTTCTGGCTTGTGTTGAAAGTTTGTTTTCCCTCATCCAAAACTATTGTAACATATCACCTCACCGAAATGCAGGTATAAAATGAAAGCTGTTTAAACTCTGTTTAGTGTTAGTTGTGTGTGTGTAACCTAAAGTCTTTGAAAATGTAATAAGTTATTATGAAACGCGTTCTAGCGTCGCGTCAGACTAGAATTAAAAATGAATTTTGGAGAACTGATTTTTCAATTACCATCGACAGTGAAAAAAAACATAAGAAATATAGAGAAATTTCGTGTTAGAATTATTAATCTTACTTTTTCGGTCATATTTAATAATATATGTCTACATGAAAGACTGCTACCAAAATATACTAATATATATATATATATATAATATATATATATATATATATATATATATATATATATAATATATATATATATATATATATATATATATATATATATATATATATTATATATATATATATATATATATATATATATATATATAACTGAAAACTCACACCCCAGAAATGACTCGAACCCATACTGCCAGGAGCACTCTGCAACTGGTGTACAGGACCCCTTAACCACTCGACCATCACGACCGAACAAAAGATGATGGTAGCCGAGGCTATTTCCCTATCATCCCGCCGGCACTCTGATAATCTTGGGCATGGTATTTTACCAAATCACCTCATTCTTTGGGGCACACGTGAGGAACACAAATGTGAACAAGCCTGAATGGTCCGCAGGCATATATGCAACTGAAAACTCACACCCCAGAAGTGACTCGAACCCATACTGCCAGGAGCACTCTGCAACTGGTGTACAGGACCCCTTAACCACTCGACCATCTCGACCAGACAAAAGATGATGGTAGCTGAGACTAATTCCCCATCATCCCGCCGGCACTCTGATGGTAATCTTGGGCATGGTATTTTATCAAATCACCTCATTCTTTGGGGCACACATGAAGAACACAAATGCGAACACGCCTGAATGGTTCCCAGGCATATATGCAACTGAAAACTCACACCCCAGAAGTGACTCGAACCCATACTGCCAGGAGCACTCTGCAACAGGCCCACCTCCCTCCGCTGAGCTGTAACGTAGATATAGGTATCAGCCTGGGCGTTTTTGGTCTGCACAACTGAGGTTCCCTTTGTGCGGACACCCAGCTGTAGGCAAACTTCTCTGATGATGTCATTGACTGCTTCATGTCTGGCAATCTTCCCTGTGTCTTACGACAGATGAGACCATGGCTGCCGTATTGGTCTGCCCGGCCTGGCCGCAAATACACCGGTGCTCGGTGGAGATAGGGCGGCAAGGCGCAGGGCAACACCAATACTTGGGGCCCAATGGTCTAGGCGGGTGCCCAAGGCGGAATTAGGGACTGCCAACAGGAAGTCCCCAGCATGGGGCGCTTGTACAGCTAGGAGACGCGCTCTGTCCTTCCGGAAGCTGCCTCCAGCAATGCTTTGGCGATGCTTTCCACTATGGGGCTATCCCATTTGCCTGTTTGCCTTGTTGGAGAAGTGGTTTCGAAGGTGTGAATGGCAAATGGGATAGCCCCATAGTGGAAAGCATCGCCAAAGCATTGCTGGAGGCAGCTTCCGGGAAGGACAGAGCGCGTCTCCTAGCTGTACAAGGCCCCATGCTGGGGACTTCCTGTTGCAGTCCCTAATTCCGCCTGGGCACCCGCCTAGACCATTGGGCCCCAAGTATTGGTGTTGCCCTGCGCCTTGCCGCCCCTATCTCCACCGAGCACCGGTTGTATTTGCGGCCAGGACGGGCAGACCAAACGGCAGCATGGTCTCATCTGTCGTAAGACACAGGAAAAGATGCCAGACATGAAGCAGTCAATGACATCATCAAGAGAAGTTTGCCTACAGCTGGGTGTCCAGCACAAAGGGAACCTCAGTTGTGCAGACCAAAACGCCCAGCTGATACCTATATCTACGTTACAGCTCAGCGGAGGGAGGTGGGCCTGTGCAGAGTGCTGCCTGGCAGTATGGGTTCGAGTCACTTCTGGGGTGTGAGTTTTCAGTTGCATATATGCCTGGGAACCATTCAGGCGTGTTCGCATTGTGTTCTTCATGGTGCCCCAAAGAATGAGGTGGATTTGATAAAATACCATGCCCAAGATTACCATCAGAGTGCCGGCGGGATGATGGGGAATTAGTCTCAGCTACCATCATCTTTTGTCTGGTCGAGATGGTCGAGTGGTTAAGGGGTCCTGTACACCAGTTGCAGCAGAGTGCTCCTGGCAGTATGGGTTCGAGTACTTCTGGGGTGTGAGTTTTCAGTTGCATATATGCCTGCGGACCATTCAGGCTTGTTCACATTTGTGTTCCTCACGTGTGCCCCAAAGAATGAGGTGATTTGGTAAAATACCATGCCCAAGATTATCAGAGTGCCGGCGGGATGATAGGGAAATAGCCTCGGCTACCATCATCTTTTGTTCGGTCGTGATGTCGAGTGGTTAAGGGGTCCTGTACACCAGTTGCAGAGTGCTCCTGGCAGTATGGGTCGAGTCATTTCTGGGGTGTGAGTTTTCAGTTATATATATAATATATATATATATATATATATAGAATATATTAATATATAATATATATTAATATACGTATATATATATATATATATATTATATTAATATATATAATATATATATATATATATATATATATATAATATATATAGTATATTTTGGTAGCAGTCTTTCATGTAGACATATATTATTAATATGACCGAAAAAGTAAGATTAATAATTCTAACACGAAATTTCTCTATATTTCTTATGTTTTTTTTTCACTGTCGATGGTAATTGAAAAATCAGTTCTCCAAAATTCATTTAATTCTAGTCTGACGCGACGCTAGAACGCGTTTCATATAACTTATTACATTTTCAAAGACTTTAGGTTACACACACACAACTAACACTAAACAGAGTTTAAACAGCTTTCATTTTATACCTGCATTCGGTGAGGTGATATGTTACAATAGTTTTGGATGAGGGAGGAAAACAAACTTTCAACACAAGCCAGAACACGAAACAATGGGTATAAGCTAAAGGGAAGAATGGAAGTAACTGCAGAGGGCCTATTGGCCCATATTTTTATGCTTATATTGGAGCAGAGTCTTGAAGTGGGTAGAATATAATTGTGCATTAATGGCTGTTGATGCTGGTGTTGATCTTAATGTGTAGTGCCTCGCAGATATCAAGCCGCCTGCTATCGCTGTATCTATCGATGATTTCCGTGTTTTGTTAAGACTCTCTGGTGATGTCTGGTTGTGGGAAGAGATTATATGTTCCTTGATAGAGCCCTGTTGCTTATGCATCGTTAATCGCCTGGAAAGAGATGTTGTTGTCTTGCCTATATACTGAGTTCTTTGAGGCTTACAGTCTCAAGTGGGCATTTGAAGGCATAGACGACATTGGTCTCTTCAAAGCGTTCTGCTTTGTGTCTGGAGAGTTTCTCGTGAGTAGGTTGGCAATTTTCTTGGTTTTATCGTAAATCGTCAATTGTATCTTCTGATTTTTGTCTGTAGGGATAACGTTTCTATTAACAATATCTTTCAGGACCCTTTCCTCCGTTTATGAGCTGTGGAAAAGAAGTTCCTGTAAAATAGTCTAATAGGGGGTACAGTGTTTTTTTTTTGAGTTATATACAAGAGTTGTTACATTCTGTACAGATTAGTACGGTAGCATTTCGGGCAGGTCCTGGTGGCAGGTGTTGTGTTAGTTGTCTCTTCAGAGGTTGCATGGCGGTTCATCTTCCTCTTATGATGTCTTCAACGAAACCATTGGAGAAGCCGTTGTTGACTAGGACTGCCTTATCCTACAGAGTTCTTCATCGACTTGCTTCCATCCTGAGCTGTGGCTGAGAGCACGGTCGACATAAGCGTTAACAATACTCCTCTTGTACCTGTCTGGGCAGTCACTGTTGGCATTGAGGCACATTTCTATGTTTGTTTCCTTAGTGTAGACTGCAGTGTGGAAACCTCCGCTCCTTTCCATGACTGTTACATCTAGAAAGGGTAGTTTCCCATCCTTCTCCATTCGTAAGTGAAACGCAACACGGAATTCTGCTCAAATGCCTCCTTCAGCTCTTGCAGATGTCTGACATCAGGTACCTGTGTAAAAATGTCGTCAACATACCTGCAGTATATGACCGGTTTCAAGTTCATATCGTCTAAGACCTTTTGTTCATGGTACCCATGCAGAAGTTCGCAAACAGGACACCTAGGGGAGAACCCATGGCGACCCCATTCACTTGCTTATACATGTGCCCATCGGGCTCAAGAAGGGTGCCTCTTTAGTACAAGCTTGGAGTAGTTTCCTTAGAATGTTTCTGGTATGTCAAGAGGAGTACAGGCTGGATCACGATACACTCTGTCGCTATCATCCCTATTGTTCATCCACAGGTACGTTGGTAAACAGTGATTCTACGTCCAACGAGGCTCTTATCCCTGTGGCCCGTGTTCCCCACAGTAAGTCAACAAATCCTTTGGAGACTTCAGGCTGAAGGCGCAAGGGACATAAGGAGTCAGCAAGCCGTTGAGTCGCTTCGCCAGTCTGTACGTAGGTGTGGGTATCTGGCTGATGATTGGCCGAAGTGGGTTTCCAGGCTTGTGTGTCTTGGCATTTCCATATGCGTATCCAGGTTTGTATTCTCCAATAATCTTTGGCAGGTGGAGTCCAGATTTCTTGGTGTTCACAGTTTCGATCAATTTGTTGACCTTTGCCTTCAATTCGGCTGTAGTGTCCTTCATTACTCTTTGGAATTTAGTTTGGTCAGAGAGTATGAGGTTCATTTTCGCCAGATATTCGTCTTTTTTAAGAATGACGTATATTGGCGACTTATCACCTCTCCTGACGACTATCTCCTTGTTCTCACGAAGGCTCTTAGCTGCTGCTTTGAGCTCGGGGGTCAGTATGGTGCTTCTGTAGTTGCCTCGATTCTTTCCTTCTGCAATAAGTTCTGCCTGTAAGGTGTCTTTGGTGGTGACCTTCTTTTGTGTCTCGAGGTCGAATATGTCGTCCAGCAGGATCTCCAACTCCACTTTCCGGGCCATCTCACTTGGTCTGGACATAACGTGACAGTTTATACCCAGATTTAGGAGAGTGACTTGGTCCTCAGTGAGGTTGATTCCTTTCAAGGTTCAGGAAGCCGTCTCTTGGTCGTGGAATTGCCATAGATCCTCCATATAACGTTGTAAGTTTCTTGATATACTGATTTCGGTGCTGAGGTGATGTCGATGTGTGAGGATGTCGAGGTGTTGCTCGATGCGAGTACGGAGACTTTCGTTGATGTTACTGTTTCTCCATAGGTTTGTAGCATGAAGTAGTTGCGTTTTGCTGTCTTTGATTTAATTTTCTGCCTTGTGTATCTGATTACGAATCAGATCTTGGCGATATTTTATCGTGAAGGCTGATTCCTTGCTGCTGGGTCGTGCGTTTTAATATTAGTATATTTCAAGGCCAAGGTATTTGAATCTGTTTACATAGTCAAGCTGGGAGCCATCAGATAGTTGCATCTTGCGAACAGCTCCTCCCTGCCTGGGTGGGCGCCGATTTAGTATCTTTGTTTTCTCTGCTGAGATAATTAAACTAGGTCCTGACATGAATCTAATACAGAGTTAAGAGTGTTTGCGCGTGTTAGCATACCCAGTGGTGTGTATCATTATATCATCAGCATAGCTAATGATGTGGACGTTGGGTTTGCTCGGTATAGAGTTAACAGCGTGTTATTAAGATATAAATAAGGTCGGACTGAGGACACCACCCTGCGGTGTACCTAGTTCAAAGTCTCTTGTTGCACTCCTATGCCCCTGGAAAATACAGATGACTTCCTGTTGGATAAGTAACCNATCATTCCATGCTGGATTGAGTTTTTCTCTGCCATCTCCCTTCCCCAACTATAATCCAGCAAGGGCATTTGAACAAATCTCTGCTGTGCTGTAAGTATTGAACTAACCTGGCTGTATCTGGTCCTGTCCTTAGGAAGAGCAGGAGATTGCCTAAGGAATCAATCTGGTGGCCTGTGTTGAAAGAAGCTGTTCTATAGTACTTCCAAAGCCTTATTTTTAACCTTCATTAAACATTTAATTCAGAAGTCAAGCGTAGGTGGAAAACTGATTGTTGTATGTTGTTGATCTTGGGAGCAATGTAATACTTTACTTAGAGTATCGTGCAATATTTTAATTTTTTTGACTAGCCCTCTTAAATGTTATTTTTAGATATATAAATGGAACGATAGAAGAATTCAAGCAGAACAGTGATGAAAAGTATGATGCAGTGATTGCCTCTGAAGTGTTGGAACATGTTGCTGCTACCAATTTCTTTATTCAGTCCTGTGTAGACACACTCAAGGTTAGTAAATTTTATTATTATATTCATCTCAAATTGCTTTATACTGTACTGGGTAACTGTGAGTTATCTATATTTAGTGACATATCACATGCATATTCCAGCATTCAAGAAAGAAAAGATGACAAAGTATACGAAATATTTTAATACAAAACCTAAAATAACATGAATAACTCTAAATGAGTTTAAAACTAAATTAGTTCAAGGAAATTAATGTGAACTCAAAATAAAGGCAAATGATGATACAGTCCCTACTTTTCCCTGGTTATAACTTGTAACAAAGTTGTTACATCTTGTTATAAACTTTTTATGACATGTTAGAAAGTTGTTCGAACATTGTAGCAACATCATAGTTTTTGGTCGTGTGTTTGGCGGGGAGATGTAGCATATTCAGTTTAATACATTTGGAATTTGTGGCTTATGAATAATTATATTTTCTCTCTTTATAAGTTTACCAGATTAATTTCAGACACTATTATCATTGTCACATAACTATTAAAAGCTGTGAGTTATATCTTCTACAGCCAGGTGGATCGTTCTTCTTGACAACCATAAATAAGACGACATGTGCTTGGCTTGGTGCTATTGCTGTTGCTGAGCGTGTGCTTCATATAGTTCCTCCTGGAACTCATGACTGGAATAAGTTTGTTCCTCATCAAGACCTTTTTATGCTTGAGAAAAGTTAGTGTTATTTCATGTCAATATTTAAATTTTATTTAATTACTCTATATGTACTGTACAGTGAAACCTCGGCTTACGAATCCCCCTCTTTACGAACTTTTCAGGTTACAAGCCCAATTTCTTCGTAAAATGTGAATCGGGTTACGAACTTTGCCTCGGGAAACGAAGTTTGTTGATGGACATATGGCCGACCTAGCGCGTGGTGGCACAGCGATCGCGCCTCGGTTTACCAGTGCCTCCCGCCTAGTGACAATCACACCCGAATTCTTTGTAAAGAATTTCAGTGTTTTTCGGATTTTGGGGTATTTGAGCATAAGTTATTATAATATATCTTGCCATGGGTCCCAAGAAAGCCAGTGGTAAGGTTCAAGCCAAGAAAACATGTGAGAATGACCATAGAGGAAAAACGAGATCATTTGTAAACATGAAAATGGTACACGGGTTGTTGAACTAGCTAGGCAGTACAACAAATCTGTGTCAACGATATGCACTGTAATTGCTAAAAAAAAAAAGACATTGAGTGCTAAAGTGGCAAAAGGCTTATCAACAATCACGAAACAAAGAACACAAACACTTGAAGATGTTGAAAAGCTACTATTAATTCACCCAGAGCAAACTGTAGTATGCCTTTATGTTAACCTTTTTAATGACAATGTGATGTCTCACTTCAGACATCTACGTTCAAGTGTTACAACGTAGGGAAAAACAAGTGCCACTAGACAGGTTTTTAGCGAGAAAAACAAGCAATGAGCCACAAGCAGGTCCTAGTGGTATGTAGGCAAAGTGACTGCGTGTACCCCAGAGAAGTCATGAAGAGTCAGCAATTAACGTAAGCAATAACTTGTACATATTCTAGTACTAAAGATTTGGGTGAATTAAGTATAAAATTTTCTTTGAAGTTAATTTTTTGGGGAGTGTGGAACAGATTGATTCAATTTATATTATTTCTTAGGGGAAAAATTAGCTTCAGTTTACGAATGTTCGGCTTACGGATTGTTTCTGGGAATGGATTAATTCATAAGCTGAGTAACCACTGTATTATGTAGTAAATAATTATCAAAAGAAGGCACCAAGCTGGAAAGACTATGTAGCACCGTGATATGTATTATGAAGTAAAAAAATTTACTGCAGTTTCCTTAGTGTATTACTTTGCAAATACGTGTATTTAATAAATTGTCTGTGGTATCTGTGCTCTGTTTTGGTGATGTCTGCTGTGCATCTCGATAATTTATGGCAAACATTTCTAATTTATCACAAAAGAATAAATAAATATTTTATTATAATCTGATGTATCTAGCTTACTTTCATCTTTTTCATGACTCCGAATCCACACATCTGAAAATATTGAAAGTGACGACTTTTTGTTACTTCTTTTATTTTCAGAAGTGTAGATTGGGCGTCTGATTTTCAGCCACATTATTGTGACTGGGTGTCTTTTTTAATGTTCATAGTTCTTAGCTCATAGCTCTGCGTTCTTACAAATCTTGCTATCTTTTTTCACGTTCTTAGATTCTACTTGCTTGCTTGTGTGTGTATATAGTGATTGTCATTGCTTTGATCTTTGACTCTAGCTTTCCCTTTTTGGTGATTGTTGTTCTTTGTGGTGGTAGCTTCAGGTATAATATTTCTAGACATTTAAAATGCTTTCAAGTATTAAGACATCAAAATAAGCTTTTACACATTTGCAGAACTCAATATGCAGTATTTGTTAGATTACTTAAAAAGCACAGAAATATATTATGCTTATAAATTCAGTAGTCTCAGGAAGCATATCATGTGAGAATGTACAAGAAGATCATGATGGACAAGAAAGTACCAATTGGATAATTAATTTCAGGAATGAGATGTAATAAGTCACCAAATGAGACTTCATTAATAATGACTTTAGTCCCATAAGAACTGTTTAGTGTGAACAATTATCACTATTTTATTCACAGGGTAATATTAATAATCAAATATTTTAAGATTTACATTCTATTTTGTCTGTTATGTCATGCTATTGACATTCATATCAGTATAGTACAATATATTGTTATAAATATATTAGTACAGTGTTATTTTCAGGGTTTTGCATTCTTCTAACATAAGGATCACTATCATTGATCTTGTAAAAGTGTGTAACTAGTATAAACACTACGTAATGTATAAATTGGCATTTATCCAGTTAGTATTCAGTTATTACTTTGTCATCTCCCACATGTATAGCAATATATATCATCTCATTTATACTTTCAAAAACACATTTTAGGTAATGAAAGAGATTTGTTTTATTCCCTCAGATGGCTTTGTGACTCGTATGGTTCATGGAATGGCATACAACACCTTGGTAAACAAGTGGTCCTGGTTGTCTAATACATCAATCAATTATAATAATAATAATAATGTTTATTCAGGTAAGGTACATACATATAAGAGATTTTACAAAAATTGAAAGATTTATAGATCGAACTAGTACATACAATGCCTAAAGTCACTATTACGCAAAGCGTTTCGGGCTAACTACTTCTTCTCGAGAATAAGTGCAGTTTGCATGAAGGGTTTACCCTCCCGATGACTGCACCAGGACAAATGTAGGGAGACGCGTTGACGTTAAGGAGGAGAAGCAAGTCAAAAGTGTTAGATGTGACGGGTCGTAGAGAGAGGAGTGGCGACGGAAACAGAGGTGGACGTTAGAGGGAGACTTGCCGCACCGTAGGGTGGGGTGACGAGGTCACGGCGGCAGCTGATCAGACGTTAACTAATACTTCTCCGGGAACTTGTATATCGGAAAGCGCCAGCAGTACGCCTCCCAAATCACCCACGTGTCATCGGGCACCTGGCCACCAGGCGGTGGCCTCGGCTGAGACATCTTATTCGGCACCCTATAAACAAACTCCTTCACCCGCGACACCCAGACAGTGGACGAGCACCACGGGATCGGAAGCACCCGGGCACCCCGATAAGGGCCCAACACCGGACCCCCACAGGGCACGACCCCAGCAGTCGGGACTAGGCTTCCCCCAGACCGGGGCAATGAAGGAGGGGTAACCGCAGGGGATGCAGGCGCGGCATCGACCCCACCACAGGGCACAGGAGCCGAGGCCCCCCGGCGCACATCTTTCCGCAACACCACGACGAGGTCCCGATCATCAGGGGCAACCCCCCACTGCGGAGATCCAACAGCAGGCGACGCAGGAGGGGGGGGGGGGCACAGGTAGCCACCTCGGAGCCCCTCACAGCACCATCATCCTCGGCGGGGGGCGCCAGATCACCATACTCCCCTACCTCCTCCCAAGGCACACCTCGAAGGGGAGACACACTCCGAGCCCGCCGCGAACGCTTGGAGACAGGCCGCACCACACCACTCCCAGCAGGCCCCCGCAGGCACAGCCACCATCTTCACATCCATACAAGCCACACCGGACTGTCCGAAGAGTCCACAGAGGCCACATCACCCACACTGTCCGCATCATCCAGGGAAACAGCCTCAGAACACCGACGCGCACGCTTCTGTAAAGGGATGGAAAGAGTAGAACTACAGTCGTCAACACACACAGACACGGCAGGCACCTCCTCCAGCCGAAGCCCCCCTCCAAAACAACAGGACCCGCGTCTCCGGGAGCCGGTACCACATCCACAGACGGGGGCGGGACATGCACATCCACTGGGACATCCACCACACGCAGTGCAGACGACGGCCCAACAGTCTTACACTCCGGCGCAACGACTACCTCCGGGACCACAGCAGGTAACAGACTGGACGTATAAGGCATAGTAACCGCCTCAACAGGCAAAGCAGCAGACAAGCAATCAGGCGCCTCAGGCACAGCACCCACTCCATCCTCAGAAGCGTCTGAAGTCAACAGGGGTGGAAAGTCCTCCTCACGAAAAACATGCACCCTGCCAGTTGCTCCCACGTCGCACGCTGCAGCGAGATGACCCACATTACCACACCTGTAACAGGTGCGCGGTTGCCCCCGATACTGGCAACGGAGCATGTAACCCAACACGGACACAGAGGACGGAACACTATTCTTCAGAGACATGGTCAGAGTGCGGGAACCGTCAAGCATCCCAGTACAGTGCCCTGCAAGTCCCTTGTCCCAACGAATGTTTAGCACAGTACCAAACCGTCCAAACACAGCAGTTAGGAGATCGTCGTTAAACTCGAAGGGGGCACCACGCACCGACACATACGTCAAGGCGACGCTGAGGTTCACTACCTTAACAGAACCGGCGGCATCAGGGAGAAGGTAAACACGCCCCTCATACCGCCCCAGAAACGCCTGAAATGCAGCCTGACGGCGAAACTTGACCACGGCGCGGTTCCCCTGCAGCAGCTGGACGCCCACCAATTCCGACAACTGCACATGGAGAACATCCACCAGGGCAACACCAACCAACAAGTGGTCCACTGGCACCGTAAAAGCCAGACCAGCCGACGAGGTCCTCTACAATGGAGGCCGGTAAGACCCAATGTCTCCTCAACAGGCGCACCACGCCCACCCGGGGGACAACACCCCTACAGCCGTCACAGACACCCTCCTCACACAGCCACTAGGGTGGAACTGGCATTTCTGGCTAACAATTATGCTGTTCATGCAGTTAAACAATGTGACGGCAACTGATGATGATAGGCTCCAAGATTACGGGAATTACGAAACATTACCGATTTCCCTTAAAACCCTTAAAACTTAAATTTGTTCAGAATATTTAGGAAGAAATAAAGAATAAACATTTCTTAAAGTCTGTATACAAGAATTTTAAATACTGTACTGTATAGTACCTTTTTGACATATCTTCTTAGAACTAAAAGTTTGTGCTAATTTTCTTGTTTAAAAAACAGTGTTTGTTTTATATTGTATATAGTCGTCCTGGAATGTATATTTTTCCTTGGATGCACATTATTTATTTGCCAATAAAATGTTAAACATAAATATATACTGTAATGACTTTTCTTACCATTTAATTCAACATTAGACGATGTGTTAAATATATGGGAATTAGCACATGATATAGACGTGTTTTGGTGCATTGAAATAAGAATCTGTTGATTAAATAAAACACAAGTGTGCATTCTAAAAATATAATATAATTTAGGTCAGAAGACTGACAAATGCTTTTCAATATTGAAAAATGCAAGACAATGAATGTAGGGCATAACAATGCAAATCTCAACTATCATAGCACTACCTACCATGCAACAGATTGATGAAGAGAAAGTACCTAAGAGTTAGGATCCACCAGTCATTGAAAGTTGCACAACAAATGGGAGTATGTACAAAAAACTAACCAAACCTTAGAAATAATCCAAACTCCAAAGACCCTTTGAATTCAAGGACAAAAAAGTAGAATTTTAACTGTATAAGTCTCGGGTGTGTCCCCATCTGAACTAATGAATCCAAGCTTAGAGCTTTCACCATCAGAAGGACATATCTGCTTCGGAGAATGTTCAACACTGTGACAAAAATTATCCCAGAAATAAATTAACTCTCATACCAGGAACGGTGAAGGGTTACAGAATTAATAACGCAAATGAGACATGCCAGGGATGATCTCATCAGGACCTTTAAAATACTGAAGAAGTTGGAGGATGTTAATCCAGACCACTTTTTTTTTTTTTAAAAAAAGGTCAAATATATGTCGTACAAGGAGCAACGGCTTCAAGCGCAAACCACTATGTAGAACAGAAAACAAGAGATGCTTTTTCACCCATAGGGTTATAAACCCAGATGATCTACCTTACCTTGAGGATACCTTGAGGTGCTTCCGGGGCTTAGCGTCCCCGCGGCCTGGTCATCGACCAGGCCGCGGGGTTGCTGGACTGATCATCTAAGCCACAATAAGTGAAGAGGAAAAATATCTGATGGAACCTGGGAGTGAGAACAGTGCATAACAAGTGATGGTGAAGAAGAACACCTGTGGAGACACCTGGGAGTGAGAACAGTGCATAACAAGTGACGAGCAAGAACAGTGCATAACAAGTGACGGTGAAGAACACCTGTGGTGGCACCCAGGAGTGATAACAGCGCATAACAAGTTACGATGAAAAACAGTGCATAGCAAGTGAAGGTGAAGAACACTTGTGGTGACATCCGGGAGTGAGAACAGTGCATAACAAGTGACAGTGAAGAACAGTGCATAACAAGTGACGGTGAAGAACACTTGTGGTGGCATCTGGAAGTGAGAACAGCGCATAACAAATGACAAGGAGGAACACCTGTGGAGACACCTGGGAGTGAGAACAGTGCATAACAAGTGACAGTGACATGATACCTGGAAGTGAGAACAATGCATAACAAGTGACGCTGAAGAACACCTGTGGTGTCACCTGGGAGTAGTTCTATGTAATGTAGTGGTTCTATGTGCTGGTGGTTCTGTGTGATTGTTCTATGTGATGGTGGTGGTTCTGTGTGATGGTGGTAGTTCTATTTGATGGTGGTCGTTCTGTGTGATGGTGGTGGTTCTATGTGATGGTGGTGGTTCTATGTGATGGTGGTGGTTCTATGTGCTGGTGGTGGTTCTATGTGATGGTGGTGGTTCTATGTGATGGTGGTCGTTTTATGTGATGGTGGTGGTTCTGTGTGATGGTGGTGGTTCTAAGTGATGGTGTTGGTTCTGTGTGATGGTGATGGTTCTGTGTGATGGTGGTGGTTCTATGTGATGGTGGTGGTTCTATGTGATGGTGGTGGTTCTATGTGATGGTGGTGGTTCTGTGTGATGGTGGTGGTTCTGTGTGATGGTGGTGGTTCTGTGTGATGGTGGTGGTTCTGTGTGATGGTGGTGGTTCTATGTGATGGTGGTGGTTCTATGTGATGGTGGTGGTTCTAAGTGATGGTGTTGGTTCTGTGTGATGGCGGTGGTTCTGTGTGATGGTGGTGGTTCTGTGCGCTGGTGGTGGTTCTATGTGATGGTGGTGGTTCTAAGTGATGGTGGTGGTTCTATGTGATGGTGGTGGTGGTTCTATGTGATGGTGGTGGTTCTATGTGATGGTGGTGGTTCTGTGTGATGGTGGTGGTTCTATGTGATGGTGGTGGTTCTAAGTGATGGTGTTGGTTCTGTGTGATGGTGGTGGTTCTGTGTGATGGTGGTGGTTCTAAGTGATGGTGTTGGTTCTGTGTGATGGCGGTGGTTCTGTGTGATGGTAGTGGTTCTGTGTGCTGGTGGTGGTTCTATGTGATAGTGGTGGTTTTGTGTGATGGTGGTGGTGGTTCTGTGTGATGGTGGTGGTTCTGTGTGATGGTGGTGGTTCTATGTGATGGTGGTGGTACTATGTGATGGTGGTGGTTCTGTGTGATGGGGGTGGTTCTGTGTGCTGCTGGTGGTTCTGTGTGAAGGTGGTGCTTCTGTGTGATGGTGGTGGTACTATGTGATGGTGGTGGTTCTGTGTGATGGTGGTGGTTCTGTGTGATGGTGGTGGTTCTGTGTGATGGAGGTGGTACTATGTGATGGTGGTGGTTCTGTGTGATGGTGGTGGTTCTGTGTGATGGTGGTGGTTTATGTGATGGTGGTGGTTCTGTGTGATGGTGGTGGTTCTGTGTGATGGTGGTGGTTCTGAGTGATGGTGGTGGTTCTGTTTGATGGTGGTGGTACTATGTGATGGTGGTGGTTCTGTGTGATGATGGTGGTTCTGTGTGATGGTGGTTGTCTGTGTGAGTGGTGGTACTATGTGATGGTGGTGGTTCTGTGTGATGATGGTGATTCTGTGTGATGGTGGTGGTTCTATGTGATGGTGGTGGTTCTATGTGATGGTGGTATTATGGTAGAAGATCGAGTATTCACATGGAAAAAGCCTGTAAAGGCATATGGTAAAGGACTATGAAACTTGCGTGTTTGTTAAACATATATTTAATCACATAATATCTTCGTGCACAAACCACAGGATCATTATTGATAGATTCCGTATGGAAAATAATTTGTAATTCAAATTAAAATTAGAGTGAAATTTAACTACACAAAATAAATGTAGAAGATGGATAATTCAGAAAATAAAAAATTATTTTAGAATTGGCTATTTTGTGAATTACCTCAGTAAATAAGCACACTATTGTTAAATTCTGGAATTCTCAGTGCAGTGCAAATTTTTAGGCAAGGATCTGCCTTTCACACACATTAACACAAATATATAATTAATTTTAGAAAATTTAGATTTTATTCAGCTATTTTACTAAAAATATGCATTGATTAAGTGGAATTTAATGCATTGCTGAACCGGAGGGTAATGTATGAGAGCCTCATTATAATGCTGAATAACCTACGTATGGAATAAGTAATTCCTAATCGTCCTCACATACAATTGAACACCAGTACTAAAAAGAGTTAAATGATACACTCTACTTTTCATTTTCTAAGGGATGTCTTCGTGGTAAGAGTTAACAGCTCAATTGATCTTCCATGTCTATGGTTAAATCTGCCCTCCGCCTCGCCGTCGTCAGTTCTGGAAAGAAAATATAAATATAATATAGATGATAAAGATTAGCCACCCAAAAAGTGGCACGGGCATGAATAGCCCGTAATCATAACATAGAACTTGTTGTTTAAGATTCAGTTACTCGGAACAAAAAGTTCCAAGTAGCAGGGGCTATGGTGAGCCGTAAGTGGACGCTCTTTGGAGCCATAATCTATATCAATAGCAGATACGAGATACTAGAGATCTGGGACGGATGGGGGTTTTCATGGTGGTTTTTAGCCCTGGAGGGCTGGCTGTACCAGTTCTGGAGTGGTGGAGTTAGTGCAGATCTGTACGTCTTCCGTTTTTTCTTTGCCTGAGACTTTTAATATAAAGAAGATCAGAAGCCATTATGTACTCAGTATAGACCGAGAAGCATTTCACCGCACTGCTTCCGTTTAATATTCAGCTGAAAAATATCCTCAGGAATGGTGAGGGGGACTTTTGACAAACTGCTGTCTTCCTGTCCTTATCCGAGGCTCTTAGCGATGTTGGCCTCAGGTGAATTCAAGTAAATACAATGAGAGTTTAGCCGTGGACTATATTCAGGATTAAAGTATATTTGTTGATTGATCAGTAAACTGTTATATGGTGATCTTAATACACACTAAACAAATATGAACCTTTATTTTTGTTTTAAATGGGCTAGTTATGAATTAAAGTTGTCTTGCATTAACACTATTTTAATGAGGAAAATGTCAATTTAAGTGTTTAATTATATATAATGGTTCCCATTATTGGGAACAGGAAGGTAAAGTCATTTTGAGGAGTAAGAGTCTGACTACAGTACTTGGAAGGGATAGGAGGACAGAGTCGGGATAGTATAGAGGGGAACGGTGCCCAACCACTTAGGCCGTCGGGGATCAAACGCCGACCTGCAGAAGCGCGAGACCTCCGCACGGACGAGGAGTCAAAGTGGGACACAGGAAGCATGTTTTGCTTATCAAGTTATCAAGAACCTCTTTCCTTGCCTGTTGACCTTGCCAAGGATGCAAACCACACCAGCGTAGGACTCATGTGAGTAACAGCAGACACAGTACTCACACTAATAACAGCAGACACAGTAATCACGCTAATAACAGCAGACTCGGTACTCACCTTAATAACAGCAGGCACAACCGGTCCTTTACAAAAAGTAGGGTTCCTATGAGCCTTGGCGCAAGGATCGGCAGCCTTGACGCAAGAACCTCCAAGTGCATAAACACTTAGGCTTCGCAATGCATAGGTTACATCTGCAATTGTTAATATTTACATTAAACCATTTGCATTAGTTTATTTATTGTTTGTAAGTGTTTAAATATATTAATCCACTTGTAAATGACTTTCATCCACTTGTAAACTGTGATATCATGTCTCTCGTTGTCGTACACAGTG
>WNGS01000411.1:14704757-14718224 GCA_020271785.1 Procambarus virginalis
ACCTCTCAGTGTATATACACAGAAGAGAAGCAGGCTATACCTTTCAGTCTCTTTACCTGAATTTACCCAAGGGCCACTAAGTCTCTAGTAGATTCGATGAGGACAGGAAGCCTGTGGCTTGTCAAAGGTCCTTCATTTGTCCTAAAGAAGTTATTCAACGGCGTCTTGTATTGCTGCAATGTTTTTGCATGAATGGCTTCGGCGGGTATGTGGTTCCATGGGTTTATAACCTTGTGGGTGAAAAGCATATCCTGTTTTCCTTTCAATATTGTGGCTTGTTGAGGTTGAGGCCATTGCTCCTTGTTTGTGTTACATCTGACCTCTTGAAGAAGTGGTCTGAATCAATATCCTCCAAATCTTTCAATATTTTAAAAGTTTAGATGAGATCAGGCCTGTCATGTCTGGTTTGCAGTGTTGTTAGCCCTGTGGCCCTCAACCGATCCTTTTATGGGAGTCGACTTAGTTCTGAAATGACCTTTCTTATCCTGAGGGGATGCCTGACAGCTGAGTGGACAACGCTCGGGATTTGTAGTCCTGAGGTTTCGGGTTCGATCCCCGGTGGAGGAGGAAACAAATGGCAGAGTTTTCTTTCACCCAGATGCACCTGTTCACCTAGCAGTAAATAGATACCTGAGAGTTAGACAGCTGCTACGGGCTGCTTCCTGGGGATGTGTAACAAAAAGGAGGCCTGTTCGAGGACCGGCCGCGGGGACGCTAAGCCCCGAAATCATCTCAAGATAACCCTTATCTTGAGGTATCTTCAACACAGTGTGTTTAATTTTCTCCAAAGTAGATTTGTCCTTCTGAAGTTGAGGTCTCCATGCTTGAATACAATAATCCAATTGAGGGTAATTACCTAATTACCCAAGTGAGGGTAATTACCCAAGTGTGGGTACTTACCTAATTACGCAAGTGAGGGTAATTACTTAATTACCAAAGTGAGGTTAATTACCTAATTACCCAAGTGAGTGTAATTGCCTAATTACCCAAGTGAGGGTAATTACCTAATTACCCAAGTGAGGGTAATTACTTAATTACCAAAGTGAGGTTAATTACCTAATTACCCAAGTGAGTGTAATTACCTAATTACCCAAGTGAGGGTAATTACATAATTACCCAAGTGAGGGTAATTACCCAAGTGAGGGTAATTACCTAATTACCCAAGTGAGGGTAATTACCTAATTACCCAAGTGAGGGTAATTACCTAATTACCCAAGTGAGGGTAATTACCTAATTACCCAAGTGAGGGTAATTACCTAATTACCCAAGTGAGGGTAATTACCTAATTACCCAAGTGAGAGCAATTACCTAATTACCCAAGTGAGGGTAATTACCTAATTACCCAAGTGAGGGTAATTACCTAATTACCCAAGTGAGGGTAATTACCTAATTACCCAAGTGAGGGTAATTACCTAATTACACAGGTGAGGGTAATTACCTAATTACCCAAGTGAGGGTAATTACCTAAGTACCCAAGTGAGGGTAATTACCTAATTACCCAAGTGAGGGTAATTAGCTAATTATCCAAGTGAGGGTAATTACCCAAATGAGGGTAAATACCCAAGTGAGAGTAATTACCCAAGTGAGGGTAATTACCCTAGTGAGGTTAATTACTTAATTACAAAAATGAGGGTAATCCAACATATTTATGCAGTTGAATAATTATCTTCTTTTACTTGAAGTCAAACGTTATTTTGACTATTCTTAGTCAAAAAGAACTAAGTTGACTATTGTTAGACAAATTCTTGGGTTTGGTTGGCTTTTCTCACTGCAGCTTCCACTTGCTGTGCAACGTTCAGAGATTGGAGGATTCTGACTCCGAATTATGATGAGCATTGTTATGCCCAGATGCAAGGTCTTGCATTTATCCATATTAAAACGCATTTTCCAGGTGTCCGGCCATTTGTAAGAGTTCGTGCAGATCCCTTTGTAAGACCTCAATATCACTTTCATTTCCTACTTTATCATAAATCTTAGTGTCATCTGCAACTCTGAGATTTGATCTGTAATGATCTGAGAACATTACAAACCATTACGTGGTTTGCAATGTTCTCATCTATATCATTGATGTAAATGATAAAAAAGGGTTGGCCCCCAAAATGGACCCCTGTGGTCGGCAGATTGGCCCATGGGAGGCATCTCCAAACCAACCACAACCATTCATATTTTGGTCAACAGTCATTTGACCAATTCTGGTCAACCCTCGGAACAATCTAGTGACCTCACGCCTGTACTGTAAATCAAGAACCCTTATTTCCAAACCACTGAGTCCCCAGTTCTGTTCTTCGTCTAAACTCGTCGACTTTGTTCCCGATGTTTTCATGGTTTAGTGTTGGTATAATTTGTACCTTATTAATGTTTCTCTGTATACTTTTCATTCATTAGTGTGTTTCATGTATGTCCCTCCTAACTTCTCGCCTTTCTAAAGGATATCATTCATAGTTTATTAATATTTCTTCACAAGAGAGGATCCTATAGCCGGGATTAACTCTCGCTCTTCTCTGTTCACTGTTGTTGTTGTTTAAGATTCAGCTACTGGGAACAAAAAGTTCCTAGTAGCACGGGCTATGGTGACCACGTAGGGGACTTACCTGGCACAGGAGCGGGGCTGTAACTGTGTGTCTGTTCACTTTCAGCACCTGCTCCAGTACCTCACCTGCTCCAGTACCTCACCTACTCCAGTACCTCACCTACTCCAGTACCTCACCTGCACAAGTACCTCACCTGCACCCGTACCTCACCTGCTCCAGTACCTCACCTGCTCCAGTACCTCACCTGCTCCAGTACCTCACCTGCTCCAGTACCTCACCTGTTCCAGTACCTCACCTGCTCCAGTACCTCACCTGCTCCAGTACCTCACCTTCAGGCACCTTTACATGACTACAGAATTTGCTCGAAGATTCTTACTCTGAAAGAAATGTAAAATTATAATTATCATTCAACAATTCAAAACTGTTACCATATCTCATTTAGTTTTCAGTATTACCCCATTGTACGTGTTCATTTTCTCCAAATTATTTTTACGCTACGCCAGAAACACTCTGCGCATTGGTGTGTTTATGTAGAGTGCGTCTCCAACTCTCCCCTTCTCTACAATTCCTATGTATGTACTCTTACATAAATATCAATTATGATTATTATTATTATTTGTTGTCAGGAAAACCATGCAACAGCAGTTATTCTTTAGTTTTTTTAGACATATTAAATGTGAGTGAAGCAGCAGCTCGCGATCTTCAAGGGAAGCTAAACTTATCTAAGAAAACAGTTTAGGAGAGTGTACAAACTCCTCAGTCACAACAACGCCATTGAACTGAATGCAGGAGAATTCAATATAATTATATATATTCATAAATATAAATTGCATTGCATAATTCCTCATTTCTCACCTTAACCTTATTTATTTATTTATTATTTTGTATTTATTTATTTATATACAAGAAGGTGCAAGAATACAAGATTTATATACAGGAATTTATATATCTGGCAACGCGGTGTTGATGTCAGTGAAAAAGATAAGGAGTGTAAATTATGTAGTATGCCGCACGCCCACACCTTAGAACATTATGTATTAGAGTGTCAACTTATTGATAACTATAGAAATAAGGAAATAAGTAGTATACCACATCAAATTGTTTGGATGTGTGATAATGGTATGATAGACAGTATTCTTAGGAGCTATAAGAATTTTGCCCCAAAAGTGTAATACTTATATGCTGTGCTTACTATATTAACCTGCAATGTTAAATAGGATTCTTGTTTTGTGATTTGATTTGTACTCACTGAAATTGTGAGCCCTATGAGGGATTTGAAGTAGACGGGAGGGGGGGGGGGGTAGAATTAGCCTAACCTACTCTATCCCTTTGAGATGTATTTTTAAGTCTCAATAAACATACAGGAACTTGAACTAACACACATAGCGTGTCGGAAAGGTCCTTACGCTAACCATTAAACATAACGATTGGTACATTGCAACATAATTTGAATTCACATAATAACTACCTCAGCGTAAATTGATAAAAAATTATATATACTGAAGAAGTTGCTTTGGTTTGTTGTTCGGCTCAAGGCTGATCAACATTACGAAGGTTATTATTAATATTATTATTTATTATTGTATCTATAGACAAGAGTTCTTACACTCTCGTAAAGCCACTATCACGCATAGCGTTTCGGGCAGGTCCTTAATCCAAACTTTTCCCCTGGAATACGACCCACCAAATCGTTTAACAACGGGGTACCCATTCACTGCTGGGTGAACAGAGGCTACAGTTAAGGATTGGCGCCAAGTCAATCCTCCCCCGCCAGGATACGAACCCAGACTAAGGCCCTAGCGAAGCGCCAGGCCAGTGTTTTACCACTTCGTCACGGGGACTTATTAAGGCAACAACAGCTTACTGACTAACCATCAAAAATACTTTTGTATTATGTATTTTATAATTTACTTATGGACTACAGTAAACTCTCAGTGCGTATACTCTCCATTTTACTAATTGTGGTGGTAACTGTCGGTGACTGTGCAACCCGTTCTCGCACTTGCTTACTGTCAATATTGGCTTATTTAATAAGTGCATATGTGACATACTAATCGATTGTAAATATTTTAGTTTACCTTGAAAAGCTTCATAGAAACAACCGACCTCACCTAACCTTCTTAGTATGTTAAGATAAGCATCTTATTGCTTCTTAATTACAATTATTACTTACCTATACCGTTGATAGGTTAAGTAATAATTGTAAATAAAAATCAATAAGATGTAACCGTAAGCGATCCACCGCTGCCGACTGGATAGGGGGGGGGAGGGTGAGTTGTGCATGCTAAACATATTATTATGAAACTAGCTCACCACATATGTAAGCTGCTTAGTTTACATAGTACGTGTCTGGACGGTTTCTAATCCATTGATTATATAAACGATATACATTACTTTTGTAACTAGCTTATCAAAACTAACTGCTACCCTACCTCAAAATATGTGCCTATGCCATATAACTTTATTGTTGTAATCACGGCTATCATCTTATATCATGGTTTTTGTGTTGAACGCAAACTTTACTATAATGTACCTAGAAATAAGCCTCAAATTATGCTACAATGTACCTGTTGATAGTCCTCAATTTTACTATTATGTACTTACAAATTTTCTTCAAATTTTCTTACAGTGTACTTGTTAACTTTTCAATTTTGCCACAAATTACCTACTTAAAATTATTTGTTAGATTAAGGATCTGCCCGAAACGCTATGCGTGTTAGTGGCTTTACAAGAATGTAAAAACATCAATGCTATGTACTCTTCAACCCAATGTACCACCAACTTCAACCCAACGTACCTTCTTATATATATATATATATATATATATATATATATATATATATATATATATATATATATATATATATATATATATATATATATATATATATATTGGGATGTATATGGGATGTTCTGGCAGCCCCAGCAACCATTATAGAGCCAACAAAACAACACAAACAGTCCGGCTGGGACCACCCTCTAGTGGAAAAAGTAGCTGATGCCATGCTCAGCGCCGCAACATCAGACAAGGAGAAAGCCCGCCTCAGAGCAGTGCGTGCCCCCCATGCAGGAGACTTCCTCCTGGCAGTACCCATGTCAGCAATGGGCACGCGCCTAGATCCAGAATCCCTTCGTGTAGCAGTGGCCCTCCGCCTTGGTGCCCCAATTCACACTGAATACAAGTGTATTTGCAACAGGGTGGAAGCAGACCAATACGGACTGCATGGGTTGCATTGTGGAAGCACAAAGGGCTGGCATGCAAGACACAACGAGGTCAATGACATCATCAAGAGAAGCCTCGTCTCAGCTAAGTGCCCAGCGGAGAGAGAACCTCGCATCCTAGGGGTCCAGAACCCGGATTTCCCCGCACTTTGCCCTGATGGCATCACCATATACTCATGGAAGGAGGGTAGACAGTTGGTGTGGGACTACACATGTGTATCCACCCTGGCTGACACCTACGTACACTTCGGAGCTGATCAAGCAGGTGGGGCGGCCAACCACAGGGAAACAGCAAAATCTCTCAAATACAGGCGACTGGCAGGCCAATACCTCTTTGTTCCCATAGCGTCTGAGACACATGGCCCCTGGGGCAAGAGTGCCTTGGGATTTCTCAAGGAATTGGGTTCCAAGCTCATCGACGTCACCAGAGACCCAAGGGCTTGCAGTTTTTTGTTTCAGCGCCTCAGTGTGGCGATCCAGAGGGGAAATGCTTGCTGCGTCCTCGGTTCCTGTCCGGAAGCGGAGGAGCTTCAAGAGATACATAACCTTTAGGCATTTGTCTTGTATGTTTTGTAACCTTTAAATACACAATAAAGCATAAAAAAAGGAAGGGGGTGGTAGGAGAAAAGCACACAGAAACTGTATTGGAGGGGACCTACATTCCCTCCAATGCGTTATGTGTGATTTCCTCCGAGGCTATGGGTCCCCCTTCTTCCAGCCAGAGGTGGTACTCCCTTCCTTTTTTTTATAAAATATATATATATATATATATATATATATATATATATATATATTATATATATATATATATATATATATATATATGGGTCCCTACACTTGCACCAGAGGTGGTACCCCTTCTATATTAAAAAAAAAAAAAAAAAAAAAAAAAAAAATATATATATATATATATATATCATATATACATATATATGTAAATATATCTATACTATGTATATATGTATATATTATATATATATATATTATATATATTTTTTTTTTTTTTTTTTTTTTTTTTTTTTTATATAAATGGTACCACCTCTGGTGCAAGTGTAGGGACCCTATATATATATATATATATATCTATATTATATATATATATATATATAGATATATATATATATATATATATATATATATATATATATATACTATATATATAATTTTAAGATAAATAGGAAAACCAAGTATACTGAACATCTTGTTTCAGATTCTTTACTTTAAAATGCATAACGTTTCGAATACTTCTTGTATTCATCATCAGATCTAAAAGAAAATAGAAATCACAATCAAATAAGAGGCAAACAAAGAACTCATACTGAATATGACTGCCTATCAAAGAAGGAAAATTATTAAAAAACAAACACTTAAGCTTACTTAAAGTGATCAATACAAATAAAACTTATTAACTGTCACATAGATAAAAGCTAATTCAAAAAACATTCAATTACAACAAGAATTTTATAACTACTACAACAAACCATACTATTAACTTACGTGAAGTGATCAACTGGAATGAGACTTGATAGCTACACATATATACTAAACACTATAACAAATATTCATATCATGACTACAAATCTACAAAAAATGTATATAAAATACAAACACAGAGTAAGCGACAATTATTAAAATACTACTCAAATCGTATAAAACTCAAATATTAAATAAAAACTAAATAACAAAAATGTATATGTATCCTAAATAAAAGATTATAATAATGTACAATGTCAAGCCCGAAATAAGTAAGAAAAGGCAAAAACATGTAGACTAAAGCAAAATTATAATAAAATTAAACTACCAGAATGAACTATAAAGCAAATTACAGGGCCTACTGTGCACTACACAGTGTACAATTGAACAGCCGAAAGGTTGCTATTTAATAAAGGCCGCAGCTCCTTTATATATAAGGATTCCATTATTCTCAAATCTGACTGGCCATTTATACAAGTGTCCAAATTTTAAAATTTTCAGTCAGATTTGAGAATAATGGAATCCTTATATATAAGGAGCTGCGGCCTTTATTAAATAGCAACCTTTCGGTTGCTAAATGTTATTATATATATATATATATATATATATATATATATATATTATATTATATATAATATATATATAATATATATATATATATATATATATAGAATATATATATATATAATATATATATATATATATATATACATAAAAATTATAATAAATAACTTGCTTAACTAAATGAATTTTGGGGTTCAGTCCCTGAGCCCATTATCTGCCTCTGTAATCCTTTCCACTACCGCTCACATGATGGGTATGGGGTTCATTACTACTCACATGATGGGTATGGGGTCCACTACCGCTCACATGATGGGTATGGTGTCCACTACCTCCCAAAGGATGGGTATAGGGTGCAAAATAAATTAACTAATCAAACACTTCTCGGTGTTTTATATATCGCTGTGATGAAGTTGCATATCTATATTGCAATACTGTTGAGTGGGCAGCACAGGCGGGATATTATGATGATGAAATTATATTCTTTATTGCAGATGAATGTCAAGAGTCACAACAACGTGGCNTAGTCTGTGATATTTTTCTTTGAGTTTGCATTATTGCGTCATCAGTGGGCACACCGTGTTCAGGTTAGTTCAGTATGCAGCCACACAGCAAGGGTTGCTATTTAGCTGTTGTTATGGTGCCACTGGATGGACATTAACGTAAAGATTAATTTGAGGAAGGGTGCTGGAGTTGCCAGTGAACCATTAGTTATTGATGTCATTGAAAGGCTACTGATTTGATTGCATTGCAACCGCTATTGCAGGTGTAGACTGCACTGAGGCGTAGAACAGTTAGGAGGTTACTGGAGACGTGTTCCAGAACTCACTGTGTCATTTGTTGTAATTGTGATTATAGATCTGTTAGTTCTTGCTTGCGTGTTGATTCCTCTGTGGGCACGCTTATGTTCGAGTAACGTCATTGACATTCTTTTGTTTTAATGTAGTAGTCTAGTCTCTTGTTATAATAAATTGTTATTTGTTAACAGTCTTTGATGTCAACCTTCAACTATTCTGTACCACTCCCATTGTTCTGATATGATAATATTGTTGTTTGATCTTGATATGACGGCTGTGCTTTTGGGAATTCGAATTCCAATTCATAGCGCCACACAACAAATAAAATTTGATTGTGAGAACCCGTCGGTTACCCTTTATTGGTTTTAACGTCATGTTTAACTAGGAGGAACCAGCGGCCTATTGTGGACAGGTTTCCACCCCTGCTGGTGGAAGCCTGGCGGTTTGCTCCCGCTTCTCCTTTTTCTACTGGACTCATGCTTAACTGCCAAGAGCAGCCTTTAAACTTGTAGTCCACCTCCTAAGGGAGGTAGGCGTAGAGAAAAATCTCACAATCACTTGTGACACAAAATATTATTGATGTGTGTATTTGTGTAGGTGATTAGATATGTATGTATGTATATATGTATACGTACATATATATATATATATATATATATATATATATATATATATATATATATATATATATGTACTCACCTAATGTGTGTGTGTGTACATGTATGAGTGTGTGTGCATGTATATATAATATTAATAATTTTGTAACTAGCGTCACAAATTCTTATTTGCTTAGCTAAACGAACTAGAGGGTTCAGTTCCTGAACCGATTATGTGCCTCTGTATTCCTTTACACCACCGCCCACGGGATGGGTATGGGGTGCATAATAAAGAAAGAAATTGAATTGAATTGGTATGATTAGGACTTTATGACCATGTAATCTATGTTTTGCTCCACTACTTACTGGTTGAGTATGGGGTGCATAACAAATAATAGCCTCTTTCGGGGGCGCCTTGTTTCTAAACGTGTTAGTCTTAAGTCTTTTAATCTCAAATCTTGCTACAATGTACCTCTTAATATATGTTATGTACTCTCGCAACCCAATGTACTTCTTGTATATAAATAAATAGATTTCAACTGTAAGGGGGTATGGTTTGCACCTTGTTATTCTAATAATGGATAAATAATTCTAACAATGGAAGCGCTAATTATATGAACAAGTGCCATGTATTTATTCAGACGAGAACAACAGCGAACACAAACCAGCGCATATACGAACGGAATGGTTTGTATGTACAAACTTCTCAGTGAACGAAGTTGTTTCTAGCCCGGTATCCGAAATTGCAGTAGACGACTTGACCAGTCCCCGTTGGGAACAGACCCAACTATAGGATGGGTTAACCCAAGTATCGCGCTTCCAAAAGGGTCGCCCATGTTGGAAAAGACGAACGCTGATTGTTGAAAACATCTTGATAACATATTAAACCAAAATTATTTATTAGTCAGAAGAAAGACAGAAACGCGATCTATATGTAAAACCTCTATCAGTTAGTTAGTTTAGTTCATTTATTATGCACCCCATACCCATCCCGTGGGCGGTAGTGGAAAGGGTTACAGAGGCACATAATGGGCTCAGGGACTGAACCCCAGCGCATAACAAATGACAAGGAGGAACACATGTGGAGACACCTGGGAGTGAGAACAGTGCATAACAAGTGACGGTGAAGAACACCTGTGGTGGCACCTGGGAGTGGTTCTATGTAATGTAGTGGTTCTATGTGCTGGTGGTTCTGTGTGATTATTCTATGTGATATTGGTGATTCTATGTGATCGTGGTGGTTCTATGTGATGGTGGTGGTTCTGTGTGATGGTGGTGGTTCTGTGTGATGGTGATGGTTCTATGTGATGGTGGTGGTTCTGTGTGATGGTGGTGGTTCTGTGTGATGGTGGTGGTTCTATGTGATGGTGGTGGTTCTATGTGATGGCGATGATTCTATCTGATGGTGGTGGTTCTGTGTGATGGTGGTGGTTCTGTGATGGTGGTGGTTCTATGTGATGGTGGTGGTTCTATGTGATAGTAGTGGTTCTGTGTGATGGTGGTGGTTCTGTGTGATGGTGGTGGTTCTATGTGATGGTAGTGGTTCTATGTGATGGCGGTGATTCTATCTGATGGTGGTGGTTCTGTCAGATGGTGGTGGTTCTATGTGATGGTGGTGGTTCTATGTGATGGTGGTGGTTCTATGTGATGGTGGTGGTTCTATGTGATAGTAGTGGTTCTGTGTGATGGTGGTGGTTCTGTGTGATGGTGGTGGTTCTGTGTGCTGGTGGTGGTTCTGTGTGATGGTGGTGGTTCTGTGTGATGGTGGTGGTTCTAAGTGATGGTGGTGGTTCTGTGTGATGGTGGTGGTTCTGTGTGATGGTGGTGGTTCTGTGTGATGGTGGTGGTTCTGTGTGATGGTGGTGGTTCTGTGTGGTGGTGGTGGTTCTATGTGATGGTGGTGGTTCTGTGTGATGGTGGTGGTTCTAAGTGATAGTGGTGGTTCTATGTGATGGTGGTGGTTCTGTGTGATGGTGGTGGTTCTATATGGTGGTGATTCTATGTGATGGTGGTGGTTTTATGTGATGGTGGTTCTGTGTGATGGTGGTGGGTCTGTGTGATGGTGGTGGTTTGGTGGTTCTGTGTGATGGTGGTGGTTCTGTGTGATGGTGGTGGGTCTGTGTGATGGTGGTGGTTCTGTGTGATGGTGGTGGGTCTGTGTGATGGTGGTGGTTCTGTGTGATGGTGGTGGTACTATGTGATGGTGGTGGTTCTGTGTGATGGTGGTGTTTCTGTGTGATGGTGGTGGTTCTGTGTGATGGTGGTGGTACTATGTGATGGTTGTGGTTCTGTGTGATGGTGGTGGTTCTGTGTGATGGTGGTGGTACTATGTGATGGTGGTGGTTCTGTGTGATGGTGGTGGTTCTGTGTGATGGTGGTGGTTTTATATAATGGTGGTGGTTGTGTGTGATGGTGGTGGTTCTGTGTGATGGTGGTGGTTCTGTGTGATGGTGGTGGTACTATGTGATGGTGGTGGTTCTGTGTGATGATGGTGATTCTGTGTGATGGTGGTGGTTCTATGTGATGGTGGTGGTTCTATGTGATGGTGGTGGTTCTATGTGATGGTGGTATTTATGGTAGAAGATCGAGTATTCACATGGAAAAAGCCTGTAAAGGCATATGGTAAAGGACTATGAAACTTGCGTGTTTGTTAAACATATATTTAATCACATAATATCTTCGTGCACAAACCACAGGATCATTATTGATAGATTCCGTATGGAAAATAATTTGTAATTCAAATTAAAATTAGAGTGAAATTTAACTAAACAAAATAAATGCTGAGGATGGATTATTCAGAAAATAAACAATTATTTTAGTATTGGCTATTTTGTGAATTACCTCAGTGAATAAGAACACTATTGTTAAATTCTGGAATTCTCAGTGCAGTGCAAATTTTTAGGCAAGGATCTGCCTTTCACACACATTAACACAAATATATAATTAATTTTTAGAAAATTTAGATTTTATTCAGCTTTTTTACTAAAATATGCATTGATTAAGTGGAATTTAATGCATTGCTGAACCGGAGGGTAATGTATGAGAGCCTCATTATAATGCTGATGAACCTACGTATAGAATAAGTAATTCCTAATCATCCCTCACATACAATTGAACACCAGTACTAAAAAGAGTTAAATAATACACTCTACATTTCATTTTCTAAGGGATGTCTTCGTGGTAAGAGTTAACAGCTCAATGACCTTCCATGTGTATGGTTAAGTTTGCCCTCCGCCTCGCCGTCGTCAGTTCTGTAAAGAAAATATAAATATAATATAATGATAAAGATTAAGCCACCCAAAAGGTGGCATGGGCATGAATAGCCCGTAATCATAACATAGAACTTGTTGTTTAAGATTCAGTTACTCGGAACAGAAAGTTCCAAGTAGCAGGGCTATGGTGAGCCCGTAAGTGGACGCTCTTTGGAGCCATAATCTATATCAATAGCAGATACGAGATACTAGAGATCTGGGGACGGATGGGGGTTTTCATGGTGGTTTTCAGCCCTGGAGGGCTGGCTGTACCAGTTCTGGAACTGGTGGGTTAGTTTAGATCTCTAGGTCTTCCGTTTTTTGTTTGCCTGAGACTTTTAATATAAAGAAGATCAGAAGCCATTATGTACTCAGTATAGACCGAGAAGCATTTCACCGCACTGCTTCCGTTTAATATTCAGCTGAAAAATATCCTCAGGAATGGTGAGGGGGACTTTTGACAAACTGCTGTCTTTCTGTCCTTATCCGAGGCCTTAGCGATGTTGGCCCTCAGGTGAATTCAAGTAAATACAATGAGAGTTTAGCCGTGGACTATATTCAGGATTAAAGTATATTTGTTGATTGATCAGTAAACTGTTATATGGTGGTCTTAATACACACTAAACAAATGTGAACTTTCATTTTTTTTAAATGGGCTAGTTATGAATTTAAAGTTGTCTTGCATTAACACTATATTAATGAGGAAAATGTCAATTAAGTGTTTAATTATATATTGGTTCCCATTATTGGGAACAGGAAGGTAAAGTCATTTTGAGGAGTAAGAGTCTGACTACAGTACTTGGAAGGGATAGGAAGACAGAGTCGGGATAGATGGAGGGAACGGTGCCCAACCACTTAGGCCGTCGGGGATCGAACGCGACCTGCAAGAAGCGCGAGACCTCCGCAGGACCGATGAGTCAAATTGTTGGACACAGGAAGCATGTTGGCTTATCAAGTTATCAAGATCCTCTTTGCTTGCCTGTTGACCTTGCCAAGGACGCAACCCCACCAGCGTAGGACTCATGTGAATAACATT
>WNGS01000411.1:14744328-14760909 GCA_020271785.1 Procambarus virginalis
TTCTCTTAATTATCGTAATCCATGGATTGCATTTTTTCTTGGTATGAGTATTGCTGCTAAGGGTTCCTAGTTGTTGTACTTTATATGCGAAATATAAAAAGTTTTCTTACTAGCTAATTTTTCTTTACACATTAGGCTTTGTTTTAATGAATGTCCACATGGTTTACCTGTAATCCTTACGGTTTATTTTAATTTTGTAATTCCTCGTGTGAATTATATACAGTATACAGTTTTAGTAAGTTGCTAATTAATGAAATGTAATGGTGTTTGAATCTGCACTGATGGGAGAGGGTTGGTTTTTAATTAATTTAAGCTAATTTGCTTTATTTAACTACATGCCCACCGGCTTGTAATAACCTTGTTACCGGCTCATAAATATCCAGCCATGTGGGAAACATTATTCCCCATCTTATTTCAGTCTGTGATAGCTACTCCAGAGCCTGTGACTGGGTTAACTTGACTTGTACCAGCCCTTGTTCAACAGTGGGTGACTTTGTCCTGGGCAGTATTAAGATTCATAAAGTAACCAAAAAATAGCTCTCATTGCCCTATTTATACAGTACAAAAGTGAAGCAAAACTATAGCCTTAGTATGTAAAGTCAGTCCTATGTGTTCGTAAATCTTGTCAGGTGAAATGCAAGCAGCTCAGGATTTTATCAATTGAGCATTTCTTGCAAGTAAATCCATTCCAGTTTTATATTTGTGTACAGCTGTGATAGTGCCTGAATATATTTTATATAATGAAATGGGACCAGTCATGAAATTTCAGAGTAGAGCTGCCATTTGCTAAATACATGATTTCATTGTGCTCCTGAGCCAAGTAATGTAAAAATAGCTTTAATGATGGTACTTGTGTATTTTACTTAATGTGAATTATCCATGCTCTGAAAGAAGTGTTGCACTTCATTGCAGTACAGTATGTTTATATAGTAATTACCTCTGAAAATATAAAATTGTGTATCTGGGTATCAGTGTGGCATTAAAGCCACATTATTAGTAACAAATGGAGTATAAAACATGATCTTCAAATGGAAAGTTTGAGTGGGTTGGTTAGGATGAAATTTTACAGTGGTGTAAAACTTTTGGAATGAATTTTAATTCTAAACATCCTTTGCCACCTGAACAGTAAATGAATGAAGTAATCAGAATGTTAGTTGTAACTTTGTGTTGCCAAAAGTAACAGGATCCTTGTGTAGAGCGAGCTGAACTAAAAAGGTAACAAAAATTATATACTGTATTAAATTTATGAACTACTAGCAATACAGTATTATTGAATCTAAAATCAAAGGATTGTCTTGTCATTGTGAGAATAAATTGGTAATGTTAGTTCTAAAAGACCTATGTTCAAGATAACTTTAAAATTAAATTAGTGTGCCAAAGTACGGCATTCTAGTTGCATTGAGTTACTTAGTATTTTATTTACGTTAACTTGCCTGTTGTGGGGAGGTGTTGAGCTCAAGAAAAATGTGTACTGGTGTGTTTGTACTATTTCTGGGTAAATGTAAATTTGCACTCTTATTTTTGGCATGAACAATTATATCCATAGTTTCTGTACTGTAATGAAAATTTCAAAAATTAATTTGAAAATTTTTGTTTTCTGTTTACATTTGTCCCATTGTATAAAGTTCCATTAGCAGCAAATATATGTAATCAAGCACTTTTTCCCTGAAATTATGAAACTTCCTATGAAGTGCATTGTCTTAGTGTGATTCATTTTACTTTGTTAACCTTGAATTAGCATTGTTATCCAAACATTTATTGCAATTGTTGAATATTACACTTATTGTAATTATCAGTGTATGTATAGTACTGTGAACCCTTTTTTACATTTTATAATGAATGGCTAGAAATTCGAATTGTTTTACCCGTTTGTGCAAAACCCATTTTAGGACTTAAAATAATTTGTTACCTTTCTCAGACATTTAAATATTTTATACATACAGTGTGTGAAATACATTGTGATTAATTACTACTGTAGCCAGTTTTCTTAATAAATGTTTCTTTTATTGAAATCATTATTACTCTCCAATTACTGTAATTACCCAAGTGTAGTTATGGGATGAGAGCTATGCTCAGTGTGTCCCGTCTTCCCATCACATTTTTTTATAATATATCACTTTGAAAACTACTGTAATTATATACCTGGGGATAGGACGAAAATGCCAAATAGAACTAGTAAAGAGCAGGGGTGCCATAGGGACAGAAAACTAAATATCAGAAGTCTACAGTTGCTCAACTCTCAGAGTATAAGAAATACTGTATTGCCGAAAAAAACATGGACATCAAGAGAAAACGAGTATTCTCTTGAAGTACCTGACCAACCGGCTGTGGTGAATATGTGGGCTGCTCTAAGCAACTGCCTGTTTGACCAAGCTCTCAAGTCAAGCCAGGCCCCAGGCTGGGCTTGGAGAGTAGAAGAGAGTAAAAACGATTCTTTGCGGCGGGGATCGTTTTCTTGGGACCTGCCTGAAACGCTACGCATACTAGTGGCTGTACAAGAATGTAACAACTCTTGTATATCTCTTAAAAAAAAAGGGGCTCCCAGAACACCATCCAGCAGGTAATACACAGGGAAAAGGAGGGGTGAAGTGCCAAAGACATGAAAGGAGTGTACACACTGAAAAGGAAGCATCGAAGGAAAACTAACATGGCTACATATATTTTTATATAATTAGAGGGCCATGTGAAAGCAGAACGAAGTTAAACTAAAAGACGGCCTATACCACCCATATAACACTACCCCTCTCTTCCATATCCCTGTAGTTTCACGAAGAAAAGAGTCTTTAGAAAAAAATGATGAGCTTGGGAAGGCCAGAACTAAAAATGTGCTAGAAGTTATAAATGTTCCATAGCTGGCTGGAAAGAAGACTTTAGGAAGGTGAATGTCTATTGGCTACACTACAAGTTAGACTTTGGTTTGAATGTTAAGCTTTGACAGTCAGTTGTTTCTGACATATGACGGATTACTGAGAAGACGGGACACCACCAGCATAGCTCTCATCCTGAAATTATACGTATGTAATTAACAACATAAACCGAAAATGCAGTTGTTACCCGTAAATATTTTAAAGAAAACCAAATAGTCTACCATAGAATTCTTAAAAGAAAACGAGGTAGTGTAAACATTACCTTGGTGTTCGTCAGCTGCTGCTGTGGCTCCTCTCCTCCCTGGTAACTGCTGCTGTGGCTCCTCTCCTCCCTGGCAGCTGCTGCTGTGGCTCCTCTCCTCCCTGGCAGCTGCTGCTGTGGCTCCTCTCCTCCCTGGTAGCTGCTGCTGTGGCTCCTCTCCTCCCTGGTAGCTGCTGCTGTGGCTCCTCTCCTCCCTGGCAGCTGCTGCTGTGGCTCCTCTCCTCCCTGGCAGCTGCTGCTGTGGCTCCTCTCCTCCCTGGTAGCTGCTGCTGTGGCTCCTCTCCTCCCTGGCAGCTGCTGCTGTGGCTCCTCTCCTCCCTGGCAGCTGCTGCTGTGGCTCCTCTCCTCCCTGGCAGCTGCTGCTGTGGCTCCTCTCCTCTGGCAGCTGCTGCTGTGGCTCCTCTCCTCCCTGGTAGCTGCTGCTGTGGCTCCTCTCCTCCCTGGTAGCTGCTGCTGTGGCTCCTCTCCTCCCTGGCAGCTGCTGCTGTGGCTCCTCTCCTCCCTGGCAGCTGCTGCTGTGGCTCCTCTCCTCCCTGGCAGCTGCTGCTGTGGCTCCTCTCCTCCCTGGCAGCTGCTGCTGTGGCTCCTCTCCTCCCTGGCAGCTGCTGCTGTGGCTCCTCTCCTCCCTGGCAGCTGCTGCTGTGGCTCCTCTCCTCCCTGGTAGCTGCTGCTGTGGCTCCTCTCCTCCCTGGTAGCTGCTGCTGTGGCTCCTCTCCTCCCTGGCAGCTGCTGCTGTGGCTCCTCTCCTCCCTGGCAGCTGCTGCTGTGGCTCCTCTCCTCCCTGGTAGCTGCTGCTGTGGCTCCTTTCCTCGCTGGCAACTGCTGCTGTGGCTCCTTTCCTCCCTGGCAGCTGCTGCTGTGGCTCCTCTCCTCCCTGGCAGCTGCTGGTGTGGCTCCTCTCCTCCCTGGCAGCTGCTGCTGTGGCTCCTCTCCTCCCTGGCAGCTGCTGCTGTGGCTCCTCTCCACCCTGGCAGCTGCTGCTGTGGCTCCTCTCCTCCCTGGCAGCTGCTGCTGTGGCTCCTCTCCTCCCTGGCAGCTGCTGCTGTGGCTCCTCTCCTCCCTGGCAGCTGCTGCTGTGGCTCCTCTCCTCCCTGGCAACTGCTGCTTGTAATCACCTACTTGTGCTTCCGGGGGTTGAGCTGTGGCTTGTGTTGCGTTCACTCTTCATGCATGTAGACAGCAGCAATTGGTGTTAAGACAATCGTTTTAATTTTATTTTTCTTATTTGTTTATCAGACAATTGCATGAAATTTATACACGTGGCTACACGTAAGCCTATCTGTAAGGGTGCCAATTTTGAAGGAAATTGGTTTATGTCAACCTAAGCCACAGATGGCAGCACCTTAGACTTTGTTTCAATGATTTATTTTTCAGTAATATAAACGACTTCAAACTCTTTAATTTTTATTCAATTTACATGAAACTTACACCTTATATGTAAAGTTTATGTCTCTAAAATCTGGGGCTGTTTTGTTTCCCTAAGTTCATTTATTGATTACATAATAGCAATAAACATGATATATTTGCATAATTTTTTGGGGGGAACTTTGACTATTTGTATTAGGAAACTAAAGATGTTTGGAAAATCACCGGCCCCAGCTCCTTTATTATATGCTAATGTGTCAGAAAAGTGTCATAGAATGATTATATCTGAAAAGGTGAAAGGTTTGAAATCACTTGAAAATGTGTAATATTCGTTGAAAAAAAAATTTAATTTCATTTTCTATTAAGGTTGCAGTACTGAAACTTGGAACAATTGCAGCCCTTTTCATATACAACTAGTCAAAAAATATTGGTTGACATTGAACAACTTTTAAAAAACTATCTATTGGCCCCTTAAGTTAGGCTGGATTAACTTGTTGGGATTTATTAAGTTTGGTAAATTTTTAAAAATCTGTTGATGTGTCATGGATATAAGGTGACCTGGTTCACTCACAACTGGAGTTCAGTACAGTCAGATCATACACAGGTGTTTTGACAAGTCTCATTTATGAAATGTTAAAGATGATGTGTTATTATTATGTTTATGTTTATTCAGGTAAGGTACATACATACAAGAGATTTTACAAAAATTGATAGATTTATAGATAGAGCTAGTACATACAATGCCTAAAGCCACTATTACGCAAAGCGTTTCGGGCAGGACAAACATTAAAGACTAAAACTTAATACTAATTGAGTTTAAAGTATAAAATGTGTTTAGAACAAATAAAAATAAACATAAAAAATAGGGGGAACATGGCTGAAAAAGCAGCACAAATACAAATAGGTCGACAAACAGCGTTGTTTAAAAAAACAAACATGGGTTGACAATATAGGGGTAAGGTAGGTTACAGGGAATTTATTAGGTAGTGCTTCGTTTTTATCTTAAACTGATTGAGAGAGGTACAGTCTTTATGTTAGGTACAGTCTTTATGTTAGCCTAGATTGGGTTTTATTATGTCAATTTGGGTAAGGTAGGCTGTTATATATATATATAATACTGTATGTAAAAAGATCCATCCTTGATCTGTCCTGTGTACAAAATGGCATATCAGCCCTCAACCTACGGTTCCTGGTTCAATCCCTATATTAAGGCAGAATCATTTGGGCAAAGTTTCCAGTGGTACCTCAGCTTACGAATTTAATCCATTCCCACAGACAGTTCATAAGCCAAAAATTCGCAAACTGAAGCGAATTTCCCCTAAGAAATAATGGAGATTGAATTAATCCATTCCAGACTTCCTAAAAAAAACAACTTCAAAGTAAATTTTATACCTAATTCACCCAAATCTTCAGTACTAAAGTATGTACAAGTTATTACTTACCTTTACTGATGACACTTGTTGGCATATGGAAGACAGTGAGGAGGGGGGAGGAGGAGAGGTGTTACTGTTTGGAAGGGGAACTCCCCTTCCATTATAACATCAGGCGGTAAAGACTTTTCTGGAGTGCTCTCTCTGGCACATTTTGCCTGCATACCACTAGGTCCTGGCTGTGGCTCACTGCTTGATTTTTCTCACAACAGAACGATCCATTGAAGATTGTTTTTCCCTTCGTTGTAACACTTGTCTGTAGTGAGGCATCACATTTTCATTAAAAAGGTTAATGCAACGGCCTACTACAGCTTGCTCTGGGTGAGTCATTTCAACAAAAGTTTGCATTTCTTCCCACAGCCTTCACCACTTCCTAATTGTTGAGGATGGGACATTCTCTACTGCCTCCTCCTCCCCTGAAGACATTTCCTCAGCTGCCTCTTGTTGCTGCTCCTTTTGAGGGAGCTAGGAGTTCTTTGGTGGTCAGTTCTTTGCTGTGTTCCTCCTCCAACTCCACCACCAATAATTTCTTGTTTTTCCTCTATGGTCATTCTCGCATGTGTTTTCTTGGCTTGAACCTTACCACTGGCTTTCTTGGAATGCATGGCAAGATATATAATAACAAATTTTATGTTCAAATAGCCAAAAATCCGAAAAATTGTTATACTTTACAAAGAATTCAGGCACGATTGTCACTAGGCGGGAGGCACTGGTAAACTGAGGTGCAAACGCTGTGCCACCACGCGCTTGGTCGGCCATACGCATATCAACAAACTCGTTTCCCGAGGCAAAGTTCGCAACCCAATTCAAATTTTCCGAAGAAATTGGGCTCGTAACCCGAAAAATTAGTAAATAAGGGCATTCATAAGCGGAGGTGTCACTGTACCTAACACGGGTATTCACCCAGCAATAAATAGATATCCAGCATGCAATCCCTGTGATGCAGTGGTAAAGCTCTCACCCGGCGCTTCACAAGTGCTTTGGCCTGGGTTCGTATCCTGGCCGGGGAGGATTGACTGGGCGCCAGTCCTTAACTGTAGCCTCTGTTCACCCAGCAGTGAATTGGGTACCTGGTTGTTAAACGATTTGGTGGGTCATATTCCGGGGAAAATTAGGATTAAGGACTTGCCCGAAATGCTATGTGTGTTAGTGACTGTACAAGAATGTAAGAACTCTTGTACAGTATATATAAATAAATAAATAAGAATTGAGTGACTTACATTTTGGGGAATCTTACTGGGGAAGATGAGTAGTTAACCTTGGGGTCTTGAAAAGCCTAACAGGCTTGCTGTCCCCAACTATGCAAAACCAACAGGTAAGCCAGTTGATACTGGATTTGATTTCCAAGCATCTTTATCTTGCAGTTACCTTGCGATGATTTTGGGGCTCAACTTCCCCCTGGCCCTGTCTTTGACCAGGCCTCCTCGTTGCTGGACTGGTCAACCAGGCTGTTGGACGTGGCTGCTCGCAGCTTGACATATGAATCATAGCCTGGTTGATCAGGTAACCAGGACAAGATGTTTGGACTTTTTTTTTCCCCCTTACATCCAATGTCCTCATTCATCTAGCAGCAATTAGGTACAATATGTGGGAGTAAATAAATTCTTGTTTGTTGCATTCTGAGGAATGGAAAGTCATTGACTAGAAGCACCTCAATAAGACCAACAGGATTCCCAATTTCTGAAAACCAGGAACTAATCCTACATGCAAATAGAGTTTAATCAAATTTATACAGGCATTTCATGCATGATTCATTTTATTAAAGTTGTATATGATTTTAAGATAAGCTGGGTTAGGGATAACTAACACAACATAAAGGAGCTGCTTTAGGAATCCTGGAGAGCAATGCATTTCTGACATCAGGTGTGTGAGGAAGGTTAGTGGGTGCTCAGGATGATGGGTGACCTGGGATTTCATCTGGTGGTGGTCGGGCAAATTAAAGTTAGGATTGCTCACCTGCTTCAACAATCATTTACCCTGTTTGTCACAGGTTTTATTTTTCCTTGAGGAAGTCACTTGTTTTGTTCCTAATGTTTCTGGTATTTTTTCTCGGTTTAGGTGCATCTCTGATCTCCAAGCTCCCCTCGTTTGGGTACATCTCTGATCCCCAAGCTCCTCTCGTTTAGGTACATCTCTGATCTGCAAGCGCCCCTCATTTGGATTCATCTCTGATCCCTGAGGTCCCCTCATTTGGGTACATCTCCGATCCCTGAGCTCCCCTCGCTTGGGCACATCTCTGATCCCTGAGCTCCCCTCACTTGGGCACATCTCTGATCCTCGAGTTCCCCTCGCTTGGGCACATCTCTGATTCCCAAACTTCCCACATTTTGTAGAGAGAACCAGATTCTGGTTCTGACTCCTGGTATGCAGTGTACCAATGTGTAGGCTCAGGTGACGTACTAAGGAATATTCCTTCCCTGAAAATATATAATACATACATTAAATGCAAATACTGTAAAGGTAAGGTATTCAATTCTTGATTTTCAGGATTTTAATAATTTAATGCCAAGACTACACTCTTAACACAAGTGTCTTTATATTCCAGATTCAATTTTTTCTGTTTTATAACTATCGTGTGAGTGGGTGTTGTGACTGCAAGTAAATAAAGCTGTCACTGTAAGGGCTCTGCCACACCTGCTGGTCTCTCGTGCTACCAAGATGAGGACTCTGCAGCACTTGCTGGCCTCTCGTGCTGGCATTCATGCTCTGAAGCCATTTAGGTATGTTTTATGTTAAATATCTATTCATTCTACCTGTTGTTTGTTCATATTTTCCTATAAGTAATAGAGAATAAGGCATAAAGAAAATTCTTGAACATTTCACATTTAAATGTAAAGGCTTCAACTTTACAGAAATGTGTGTAATGTGAATCACCTTCAACAAAGTAATGTGTCCAGTTCTATATATTCATCAAGTGATATATTCAATAAAATATACAGTACAACCCTGATACAATGAACTATATGGGATCAACCCCAGTTCGTTGCAGTGAAGGATTGTTACAACTGGAGATCTCTCTGGGATGCATTTCCCACTCACTATGAGCTAATTTCACTTAACAAAATTTAAATTTTAACCCATAATATAATAGACAACTACCGTACTAAATAAAGAAGTGTGCAAAAAATGTAACCACATCTATCTTATTTCTCATGTCCCACAGCCTCAAACTCATTTTCAAAAGGAAGCCGTGCTATACCCGAGTGAATGAAAACCTTGTCAACTCAAAATGAAAACAAATCTTGTAATGTTTCTTGTAATGTTGAATCCATCTAGTTACCATTCATGTGTTAAGTGTTACTATTCATACCTAATACAGTAGAACCTCGAGTGACGACCGCCTCAAACTGCGATCATTTTGGGTAACGAATGCCCCGATCGCCAACAATTCATCTCGTTAGGCGACCGCTCGTTTGAATAACGTCAACACCACATGGTGGGGTCTGGGGCTGCTTCTCACACATTCTCGGATGCCTCCGACGATGCAAATAAATAATTTTTCTTTGTGTACAGATGCTATTGATGCTGGGATGTTGCAAAGCATTGACTTTTTGTAGAAAAACGAAATGGACTTTTTTAAAGAAAGAACAAATGTCAAAAAGGTTTGTTTGGTGTTTTGGCAGGTAGGCTGCTTCATGTTTCTTAAATAAAAATAAAACGAAAAATATAAGAAACAGTTGAAACAATTTGAAAAACGGACAAATGCCATAAAGGTTCGTTCAGTGTTTGTCGGGTAGGCTGCTCCATTATTGAGAAATAAATTAAAAATACAAAACAAATGGAACACATTTGAAACACAGAAAGATTTTCATAATGGAGCAGCCTACCCGACAAACACTGAACGAACCTTTATGGCATTTGTCCATTTGTCAAATTGTTTCAACTGTTTTTTTTATTTTTCGTTTTTTTATTTTTATTCAAGAAACATGGAGTAGCCTACCTGCCGAACACCGAACGAACCTTTTTGACATTTCTTCTGTTTTTCAAAATTCTTAATTTTTTGTTTTTCTTTTTTTATCAGAAACATGGAGCAGCCTACCTGACAAACACCGAACAAACCTTTTGCTATATAAAAAATGAAAAAAAAATTGATCAAATTTGACGAAAGAAAAATGTCATAAAGGTTTGTTCAGTGTATGTAAGGTAAGCTGCTCCATTATTTAAAACCGAATATCATATTGATGTTTTTCGTTTGTAGATCGTATTAATTTGCTTTCCATTATTGTCAATGGGGACATTCGTTTTGTATGACGTCTGTTTCACGGCACAGGAACGGATTAAATTCGTTATTCGAGGTTCCACTGTACAGTATTTCCCACACACTATGGGCTGATTTCACTGAGCAAAATTATAATTTTGACCTGTAATATATTCAATGTAATATATTCAATTGAAGATCAACAACCAAGAGAACTTGTCTGTAAAGAGATTTAACCACACCTAGCATATTTCACACATCCAAGCCTTGAAATTTCATTTTCAAGGGAAAAACAGCCCACACATTACTCAACAAAAACCTCTGCAACTGGAAATAAAAAAGAACCATAGAACTTGGTTTTAAATATGCTCAGTGGCTTTCTCAAGGCCCCCAAATGTTTCTTGTAATGTTGCCTAAATCTGTGAACTTGGTTCCTGCAATCTAAGCAAATCCACACAATCCTCTGCTTCAGCGAATTTATGTTCGTCAAATTGGGTGAGTAAATCTGGCATGGAAAGTGTGTTCTGACTGGTTATTCACAATCGAGGTTTGCTGACTCAAGGTTCCACCATACAGAATATAGAAAACAAAGTTATTGGGTTAATGTACAAAGTATAACTATATTATTGGCATTTGTCAGTTTAATACATTCATTACAGTACAGTACTGTATTTGATTTCATTGTATAATGATAAACTTCATAATTATAACTAAAATAAGTGTGACAGGAGAAAAGTAAATAATAAAAGCAAAACTATTTTCACATGTTACAGTATTTGTTATTGGTCATCAGGAACTCTTTTTGGCAAAGACCAGCTACCTAGTACTGTACTGTATTTTCTCTTCCTAGAAATGTACGTATAAGGGATCTTGCAAATTCCACTACTACCAGTACATTAGATAATGAATCAAGCACATCAGGCTCAGATGAATCCAATGGCAGCTCAAGTTCAAATGGATACAGCACCAACGACACAAAATCAAATTCCACATATGTTGCAGAAGAGGTAGCAAAGTTTCGAGCACTGGCAGACTCGTGGTGGGATTTACATGGTGATTTCAAGCCTTTACATTCTATGAATAGATTAAGGTAATTAATGAATGTTTTTGAAAGCTGTATATAGATGCTAATAAATAGACTAGTCATTAAATTGAGTGCAATTTACTGATTGAGAAAAAATTATAATTTAAAATTTGTACAATAAAAATTAGTCTTTTGTACAGTATATGATAAGCACCTCTCTAAGCAGATCATTCAGTTTCTCCCAAAATATGTTTCATGTGTCTGTAAATGGGAATATACAAAGAGAAAGTGATGTACAGCACTACACTACTGTATAGGGAATTTTCAGTCATCCCTGTTGGATCATTTAAGTTCTGAGGAGACGGTGGAAATGCTCAGTCCAACCTGGAATGACTTCCACTGGTAAATCCATAACATTTTGAAGACATTTTGAGCCCTCTCTTGGCATCACTAGCTACTTACTGCCAACAAAGTTTTTTGCTAACTACCTTGTTGGACTGTGTGTAGGTGGAGCCCAAGATGCATGGTCTTATTTCCAATAGACAGTTATAGGTTAGTACTTAAAAGTAAGCACTCAAAATGTGAACAAAGTCATAAGAAAATGTTTTCCCATTCTCATTGTCTAGAACAGAAAGCCTTTTAGGCATATCGAGGTTCCTCTCATCATCCTGTCCCAGGATGCTACTCACAACAGTTGCCTAACTCCTGGATTCTTATTTACTGCTGGGGAAAGAGAGGCATCAGGTGAAATGCAACTTGCCCAATCGTCTCTGTTCTGCTGTGGAAATCAAACCCAGAATCTTGTGAGTGTGAATTAACTCGCTGATCATTGCACTCAAGACTTACATCTATGGATTGGAGACATGGAATACAGTCCTAGGAAGACACTTTCTAGATCTGGTTAGTGTAATTAATAACCTGGTTGATACCTGGTTGATGGGGTCTGGGAGTTCTTCTACTCCCCAAGCCGGCCCGAGGCCAGGCTCGACTTGTGAGAGCTTGGTCCACCAGGCTGTTGCTTGGAGCGGCCCGCAGGCCCACATACCCACCACAGCCCGGCTGGTCCGGAACTTCTCTTAGAAAACAGTCCAGTTTTCTCTTGAAGATGTCCACGGTTGTTCCGGCAATATTTCTTATAGTCGCTGGGAGGACGTTGAACTGTGCGACCTCTGATGTTTATACAGTGCTCTCTGATTGTGCCTATGGCACCTCTGCCCTTCACTGGATCAACTCTGCATTTTTCTTCCATATCGTTCACTCCAGTACGTTGTTATTTACTGTGCAGATTGGGGACCTGGCCCTCCAGTATTTTCCATGTGTATATTTTTTGGTATCTCTCTCGTCTCCTTTCTAGAGAGTACATTTGGAGAGCTTTGAGACGATCCCAATAATTTAGGTGCTTTATCTCGTCTATGCGTGCCGTATATGTTCTCTGTATTCCCTCTATTTCAGCAATCTCTCCTGCTCTGAAGGGGGAAGTGAGTACTGAGCAGTACTCGAGACGGGACAACACAGTGACTTGAAGAGTACAACCATTGTGATGGGATCCCTGGATTTGAAAATTCTCGTAATCCATCCGATCATTTTTCTGGCTGACGCAATATTTGCTTGGTTATGCTCCCCTAAATGTTAGATCGTCTGACATCATTATTCCCAAATCCTTGACATGCTGTTTTTCTACTATGGGAAGATTCGCCAATGGCTAGATCTGCAGTACTTATGATAGGAGCTATGTAGAGGGGCTGGGCGGGTGAAACAATACCATGCCAGAAGGGCAAGGATTTAAAAAAGTATCACAAAGTAGCAACCTGAAAGCACAAACTAGGTCATGAATTGAAAACACCTTTTTAGAACCACAATTAGTGGGACGTGTAAAATGTCTTGCTATAGGTAAGGATACATGTAGGCTTGATGGGTTTTGCCAGGGCCTGAATCATTGTGGTGCTGCCATTTGGAGGTGACCATTATGCTTATTTTTGGTGACTTCCAAGCACCCTGAACACTCAAATGAAGAGTATATTTCAACCAGATCCCTTTGATAATATGGGTCCCTTTTTTATATGCTGTTGTAGTGTATATTTATATGAAGTGATAGATCTATAGGGGAATGGTAGAATAACTTGCTCAGAAAGGAGCTTTTCATGTGCTCAAATTTGTATTATTATTATTATTTTTATCACTTTAATTAATCGACTTTTAATGCTTTTTATCATATAAAATTATACACTGTATCTTGGACTATAGCATTTTGCTTTAAAGGGTGTCGATGATTCGAGAAGGCTTAGTACAATCACGCATTGCTAAACCAGAACATGTTGATGGCCCCAAACCACTAACAGGATTAAAGATTCTTGATGTAGGATGTGGCGGTGGGATTCTGTGTGAGGTAAGAAAAGTTTTGCAAAATACTATAATAATAATTATTATTATTTTTTTTATTATATATTATTATATATAATTATTATTATGTTAAAGAATAATTATTACTGTTTAAGAAGTACTGTTATGTAAAGTACAGGTAAAACTTTTTGTGCAAGGGTTATTGAAAGCAGATAACATTCTGTGATGTTACTAGCACATTGTGCATAGTAGGATGAAGAATGTTTGAGGGATTATTTGAGGTATTAGCATGCATTATGTGGTTAATAAATGAAGCAGGATGCATGATACAAGAGATATTATGTACTGATTTAATGGCTGCTAATAACTGCGTCCTCATTCATCCCTCAAACTACGGCTTGCATAAAAATTTCAACCTGACTACATAAAAAAAAATTAACTTACTTTTCTGGGGGGAGCCCCGTCGGCTCCCCGGAGCTATCCCAGGCTGATATGCTAATTTCAGACTTTGGCATCAGTCATGTGTATGGAGTTCTTAGGCCTACCGGAGACCACGGCCAGAACCGGGCCCCCTCAGAGAGGCACGGGAGCAATGGCCTATAGAAGCCCCCGTGTGGTTGGAAGCATTCTATGTCTGCCATCGACCGGGACAGGCACCCAGAAAGGTAAGCGCCCCAAAACAAACCCCTATTCTGGTTAAAATTGCTACCAAAATCCGAACTAGTGGATAGAACTCCCAAACAGAAAAACAAGCAAACTAGTGTGACGTCACACGTCACCGCGCCGCTGTCTGCGCAGCTCCCCCCTCCCCGGGAGGGGGTAGGTGGAGCCCCAGACCTCCCACGCCGGCTATCCACCCATCAGTTCTTCGGCTGATGCTATAGGCACCGGTTATGTGCTCCGGCTCCAGTGGTTGTTTCAGCACTGCACCTAGAGTGTGGTGTCTGTTTTCTAGGTGGTGCGCGAGCCGGGAGTGATTCTCCAGTACTCGGGCTGCATGCGCCTAGGGTTCCCTTCCCTAGGTGCCCTGTAAGTACTGCCCTTGGGACTTGGGCCACCTTCCACAAGTTCCTTGGGGTCTGCCCCTGCTAGGCCGTTTACTGCTTGGTTTTCGGCCGCTCTTTGTGTGCTCGGGTGTTCTGTCTCCCTTGTTCGCCTTAGAGTAAGGGGCAGTTTTTGCACTGGTGGGGCGCAGGGTACTGTGCAGCTTGTCTTTTCCCAATCATAGCGGCCGGCTCTGTTCCGCTTGGGTACGCTGTCCTCTTGCGGGGTTTTCTTTTTCTTTTTGTTTATCTACCTGGTGGGGGGTCTGCCTTCGTTCTTGCCCCTGGTGTCCCTTGTGTTCTGAGTTTTCTGGTGGTACCCCCTGCTAGGTCCCCGTGAGTGTACACGTCCCGGGGGTTCAGCTCTTAGAAAGTTGTTTGGTAGTTTTGGGTGCCGGTTAGCAGTACCCTGCCTGGGATTACCTGAGCGCGAGTCCTCTTATAGTAAACGCTCGGGACCCTGGAAACCCCTGGGGCGCGTGGGTCCGATGGATGTGACCCCAGAGCCCCCCCCTCGCTTCCAGCGAGTTTGAGGGTTGCTCACCCCTTGTCTCTGGGTGACTCTCTGTTTTGCCTCCGTCTGCTGCCTGTGGGGTCGGTGACACCTTCGACCCGGAGCCCTGCGAGTTTGTTGCTCGTTATGGCTCGGTTACCCAGTTGTGCTCAGCTGGTGCGGGCAGCAGAGGCGTTGCACTTGAGCCTTGGTGGTGGCAACGCTCTCGTGGTAACTCCCCGGGAGCCCCGGGGCTGCCCCGTTTTGGTTCTTGTTTTTCCCTGGATTCCCCTTCCTGCCTGCATCCGGTTCCTTACCGTCTGTAGGTTCAGGGCGGGGTTGGTGGTGTTGAGACTCGGGCAGTCTCGGGGAAATCCCCTTCCGGGGTAGTGACGGGGGCATTCGAGCCTGTTCCTCCAGCCGTGTTGTAAGAGTCTGCCAGTGGGCTCCCTTCCTTAGTGTTTTCACGGCTGTCCCGGTTTTCTGGTACGGCCGGGCTTTAGGGGGACGGCTCGGCCCCGGGGCCTGTTGTGTGGGTTCCCGGGGCTGCGGAGGGGCTGACTTGGGGGGCCTTGGCCCCATAGGACCCCGTGGGGTTTTTTATCCCCTCTCGGCGGGGCTTGTGGTTACGCGGAGTGGGGTTTTCCTCTCCACTCGCCGTACGTGCTGTTGGGCGTCGGCCCCTCCCCGGGCTCGGTTCCTTGGCCTTCGAGTCCGTTGGTTCCGTCCTGTGGGTGGATGTTTCCCCCCACCCCTTTTTTTGGGGGGACGGTGTTTTCGTCATGTTTCCCCGTTTGGGGGTTCTCCATGACTATTGGTCTCGGGTGCGCATGCGCCTTTGTGTGCCTTCGGGACTGGTTTTGGCTTCCGTGTTCTCGAGGGTTCGGGAAGGTTTTTCCTCCTTCCCGCGTTATTGGAACGTCTGTTGGCTCCTCGTCCTTGTTGGCGAGTTGGGCTACTTGTAGCCCTGTTGTGCTCCTTGTAGCCCTGTTGGGCTACTTTTGGCCCGGTTTGGGCTCTTTCTCTGGGCCTGTTGGGCTACTTGTGGCCCTGTTGGGGTCCTCGACCAGGCCTCCACCCCCAGGAAGTAGCCGACCACAGCTGACTAACACCCAGGTACCTATTTTACTGCTAGGTAACAGGGGCATAGGGTGAAAGAAACTTTGCCCAATTGTTTCTCGCCGGCGCCTGGGATCGAACCCAGGCACCACAGGATCACAAGTCCAGTGTGCTGTCCCCTCGGCCGACCGGCTCCACCATTGTTTAACGGCCGCTCGGCTCGACCGGCATTGTTAAACTGAGGCATGATCGCCTTGCCACCACATGTTAGGTTGACCATACGCGTATCAACAAACTTCGTTTCCTGAGGCAAAGCTCATAACCTCGAAAGCTCGAATATTACAAAGAAATTGGGCTTGTAACCAAAAAGTTCATAAACAGGGGCATTCGTAAGCCGCGGTGTCACTGTAGTTCGACCCTGGAGGGGGGGGGAAAGACACATTGATACTAAGCCTAATAAATAAATAAATAAATAAATATATATTAAATACACGCACACC
>WNGS01000411.1:14769032-14785744 GCA_020271785.1 Procambarus virginalis
TCTTTTTAGTTATTATTGCTAACATATTTAGCTAGTATTTGAAGATTTTTTTGAATGAAACAACATAACCTTCATCCTTTGCACCTTTTCCAGTATTGATGTGATTCTTGAGATATGGGCACCATACAACTGCTGCATATTCCAATTTTGTCTTACAAAAGTCATGAACAAATTCTTTAGTATCTATCAGTTTCTTTGCCATCTATGTAATTCAAAGTGATTTTGAAGTTGGAAAGCATAGCATATGCTTCTCACACAATGTCCTTTGTGTGTTCCTCTGGTGATATATCAGTCTCTTCCTGCACTGTAAATACTTTTGAGATACTCTGGATATGCATATTTAACATGATTCTGTCCAGCTCTAAACTCCAAAAAATTAACATTCAAGATTCACTTGGTCTCATTCATTTTAAAAAATTCTTTATTATTCTATTAAGAGATTACAGTACTAACATTTTAAATAATTGTATAATTTTATGATTGATGCAGGAAGGGGACTACAATCGGGATATTCCTGCGCAATACTGTGAAAGTTTGAACACCCCATTAGCACAGCAAAGAGAAAAGAAACCTAGCAATCAGACAAGCTTGGCACATGGTAATGGACTGTGTCACACCTGTAATCTCAATCAAACACTCAAAATACGAGCATTAGCGGATTATACACCAATTCATCCTGATAATTACGACAAGGAAATAGAAGATTATAGGTAAGAAGTTCTCATTAAACGTTTTCATTCTGATATTTCTAAATAGTATTTAATTAAATAGTTATAGGGAAAAGTTGTCATGGATAAGTACCATTAATTGAAAATGGTCAGAAATGTGATGAGAAAAAATGGGTGCAAATTTTTATTCATTCCATGTAGCTTATTTCAATTTTTTTTATTTATTATTATTATTATTATTATAAATCATAGCTAGGTTTGTGGCAGGTCCATTATATGGTAGGGTTGTGTGCTGTCAACCTGGTTGTTTAATATGTACATGGGTGGGGTCAAGACAAGAGTGCTAGATGGGTGTAAACCTTGTGTTATAGGCCTAGTGTAAGTACTAATTGGAATTTGTTAACTTTAAGGTACAATATATATAGTTATTTTAGCAGAGTGGAAAATCGATGTCGACTAATAGAAAATGCTATTTAGGTGTGTGAGAAAATACTTTTAGTTGTGAATGTGTACAAAAAATAGTTGTGAAGAGGGAGATAGAAATTGTGTATGAAATAAATGTGAATGATGAAATGTTGAAGGTCGTTAATCATTCTAAATCCCTGGGACCTGTAATAGCTAAAAGAGGGAACTGTGCACTTAGTAGTGTGCTTTGTTGGCAAAGAATAGTGACTGGTCTGCCTGGAAGTGTTAATGTTAACGTATGCAAGGTTGTACAAACATGGAAAATGAAGTTAGAAGAGTAGAGGGTAACAATAAGTACTGTATATAGAATGGTTTGGCCATGTGGAATAAATGGATGATTGCTGAAATAAGTGTATTTAAAGTGTCTTTAAGAGGAGAGGGGAGGTCAGGAAAGGGGTAGGCAAACATGGTCCCAGGTATTAAAACAAGAGAAGTAAGTGGGGAAGCACATGGCTATGTGACAAGGCTGGGTTTTCAGCGGTTTGTTAGAAGGGCGTAAATATATTTATATGCACCTTTTAGTTTCGTGAATTATACAGCATAATGATTCGATTTAATGATATTTCTAATGGTTTATGATTTAACATATAAAATCTTCTTTTAATATACAGTACAACTTTCCTTTTGGTCCAGGCTGATACCTCCCCTCCTCATGAATGTGGGAAATGAGGTAATAATGTATTCTAAGTACAAGATTCATATAATATTTTAAACCTTAGGAAAAGATTGGAGAGGACCTATGCCCTCTGCAGGGAGTGTGAAGCAACACTCCACCAGACTCTTGGCAAACAGGATTCCTGGCTTAAACCACAGCTTATATCTTGGAGACTATATCTCACATCTGAGAATAAGACAAGACTTTTTTCGGTAAGTAATAGAATTAGTAGTACCATTTAATATAATTTATTTATTTAAGATAAATGTTAAATTTTAGGTTATTACACAAATTTCATGACTTGAAACAAGATTTATTCTCATTTCATATGCTGTTCTCTATACTGTTCATGTACTTTAAATAAAATTTTTGTTTGTATTGTGCTTGCTGTTAAAAATTAAGTTATTGAGCTACTTCTCAGCTGGTTTTGTTTAGTGGTAGTGACCAGTTAGAGAATGAATTATGCAAAACATGAATGCCTGGCTTATAAAAAGATTTAAGTTCAACTTTTGAGGTTTGGCATTGCAGTTTTAAGTAATGAATCAATGTCTGAAATTACTTGACTAAGGTCTTCCTTTAGAGCCACCATTGATCACCCTCGTCAAACAATGACTGGCCTCCTAGTTGAACCACAGATCAGCACACGGATTAAGCTTTTTAAGTCGTAATATTACAATCTCATTTGGGAGGATATATGGGGGGAGGGTTCTGAATTCATTTAAAACTTATCTTGTTTGCATATTTAATCCATGGGTCATTGTTCACCTGCCTGCTAACAGAGTATTTTTTGTAGTATTTTTGGTTCCACCACTCACGGGTGTAGGTAACTTTTTTCTCTGCCGCTCAATCATACAGCTGTATCCATGGAAAAAAAAGAGCCGATCACCTACAAGAAATTATATGAACTGATGGGTATACAAACAGTCCCCCTTATATATTACATAGCATTTTGACAGCAGAATCCTTAATGGACAAAATATGATTTGGATAAGTTAGATTTGGATGTTTTAATACACCATTTTCTATATTCGTTGCCTTCTTGGATGTACGGTGGTTGTAGATCTACATAGTAGAACACTTCAGTAGTTTATTGAGTAAGGTAACAAGGTATATATCTGGCCTGCCGAGGTCCTACCCCTAACTCTGGTCTCGAGAGATATTGAGGCCTGCTTGGAGTGTGGCTAGTGCCGGCTCTGTATGGAGTGACGTCAGAGGCCTACTCGCCTGTGATTAGTTATGTCTCAACCGTCATACAATTTGAGTATTAACACCTACCCGTTGTGGCATCTTGAGAGGATGGGCTGGGTTATAAACAATGGAGATAACGGACCAATATTCAGAGGTGTACCTGCTCCTGGCTGTGTGGTGTTTAGTTGAGCATGGCTCAGAACTCGGTTGAAGTACACTTGTTGGTTGGTCAGCAAACTATCTGTGGTCACTGTAGTGACATGGCCCATGGTTCCACCGACTCATTCTTGTGATGGTAGTGGTGGTGTTGTAATTAATTGCATCTGTGATGGTGTCAGTAGTGTGAAGTTTGTTGGAAATGTTTGAGATAGGCACGGTAAATAAAATGTTAAATATTTCTTGTTCAATTACTAGCTTATTTTTTGTGGAAATGGGATGAAAGGTTAATGTCCCATCTTGTCATACACCTTGCCTATAAGGTGTAACAAAATTCACAAGACACTCATATTTGAAACATTTAGAATTACATTGTATTTTGATTAACAAATCTTTCATTTTAAGACATAATTGAATAACATTACTTGCAATTAGTAGAATTAATTTGTACTGATTTCATAGATTGGCATTAAGGAAAATAGTTGTTGTTGGAAACCCATTATGCATATTTACAATAAGATTAATTTTTATGTTTGGGTGAATAACTAAAATTGTATAAATACAAAAGTAATTATAGTATTTGTGAAGCCAGAGTGGAACCATAACAATTTAATATAATATTTTGGAAGGTCCACTGTACATACTAAAGGTCACAATCAAATAAAAACTTAATGGAGAAAGTATAGAAGTGTATAATAAACCCTTAGAAGATTTGTGATTCCATGACCATTAGATAAGTGTGAGACCAATAAAGCCTATCAAGTTTTCAATTCACCTGAAAATATAAAAATTACTGTACAGTATACTGTTTGGCAGTACCTGTATCCAGATATAGGTACCAGTAATGGTGTATTTAAAGGGGAAATAGCCATGTTCCTACATTAGGTGCTTAGTTGTCTTAGAAAAATGATCCAGTTCTAAAGGCCTGCTTCATTGACATTGTACTGCATTGGATTGTACACTATGTGCAAGACCATTATTGATGATGCCCCTTCCCAGCCATCTCAAGTTTAAGATTAGGCGTGGATTCCACGAGTTGTTTTTTTGGCATCACTTGTATCTTTTCAGGAGCCCATTAGCTTTCTTAATAGGTATGAATATTTTACTTTTTTACAGAATAGTACTGGTGGACAACAAAGAAACCTATTTTACCTTCATCTGCTTCATGTAATGGGAATTGTGATATCTCTATCACTATTTCTGTGCAACTTGCATCACTTGCAGCAGCACTCGGGTGTACAGCTGGTGTCTCTAAACTTTGGTGTGGACTTGGAAGTGTACCTCGCCAGCCTGCACAAGTATTCGTCACCCCTGATTGTTGCAGGACTGTCCTTGCTTCTTGTGAGCATTTGTTCTTTTGGAAAGGAAGCTCTACAGGTATGGATTGTTTTTGAATAATGCTTTTTGGTACTTTTTTGTTTGATGTACAGTTGTTAAACAAGATAAGCATTACCTTGTGAATCATGTGGAAAATGGATGATAATATGAAAGGTGTGGATGTTTCAGTGTGTTTCAAGACACACGGGTGAATATGAAGAGTAAAGTAGGAAAAGTAGTCATTGATTTGCACTGATTGATGGGACAGTTGAGATGAACTCAAAATTAGGTTAGGGCTATGTATGAAAAAATGAAGTTAAAAAAAGTGCACTTGTGAACCTTCGGTGTTTTATTTCATATAATAAATAATAGTCTAGGTTAAAAAAGTGCTAAACTGATGTGATTTGTAGGAAATATGAAGATGGGATGTTGATGGCATTGTTCAAATAAAATTTTTAGTTTGGGAAGTTATAGTAGTCTATTGCTGGTTTATGTTTGAACTGCAGTTATTAGTGTGTGTGTTTAACACTATTAAACTCTGTAGATCTGAAATCAAATATGCAAATTAGTTAAAATAAAATTAGCAAATGTTTGTGCTAGAAATAATTTGTTTAATCATTGAGTAATGAATGGCGATGTATTATCTTTTTGAAACTTGCAGGTGTGATAATGCTCACACTGAACTTGGAAATAGTTGTTGGTTTCACTCATAAAATATTAATGAATTTCATGCAGGTTCATTGGCGATTGTTGCAGCCATTTTTGATTAGTTACCTCTATTCTGAGAAGTAAGGGGCGAGGTAGCCAGTTATTTTTGTAAAAAGAGAAGTTAATTACAGGACAGTTCTAAATTTCTTGTTGGAATTAATATTACAGAAGTATCGGTTTAAATACTCGTCAATTCGTATATAGTAGATGTTTAGACAAATTTAGAATGATCTTTGCTCTAAAAGTTATAGAAAACTTGTTAGTAAAATATAACAAATTGCATAAGTATTACATTTAGGAGATCACTTCATTCTCAACCCATGAAGTTGAGTAAAATTCCTGTAACATTATATATTTTAAAATTTAATTACTATATGTTTATTACATATCTATTTTTTTCTTGCTTATTTTAATTACAGATTACTGATGCTGTTGCAAGTTTTGTTTGGGTTGGACTGTTGGCACTGTGTTCTTCAAAACGACTCATACCAGCCAACGATTATAATTCACTGCAGGCAAGTTTTCTGTTCTGTCCAACCCTTACTCTTCCCCTCCTCCCACCCTCTCACACTTTTCTCAATGAACAGTAGAGATAGCCATCACACCACCATGGACATCTCGCCAGCACGTGTACATTTACGACTACCCACCATTATATAAACCTTCTTTCAGATTCTTGCCTATGTAGTTAGGACTTTTAACACTATTGTACTCCATCCGGACGCGCTGCAGACTGTGATGTCATGGTCCCGACGTTTCAGGGAAAGCGCGCGGCGACACCGAAAAGTGTATACTGTACTCGTTTCAGTTTTCTCACCTTAATTCTCGTGCTGCATCGTTCGTTTTGGTATCATTGTGTTCGCAATAGAATTCCCTATAGAGGTTTATGCATATAAGGTCCAAAAGCCCGCCATGACTCCCCACAGCAAAGTCTAAAGTTGGCAAAGTTACCCGTGAGCGCGCAAAGTCGGTAAAATGTGTATACTCGTTTCAGTTTTCTCACCTTATTTCTTGTACTACGTCGTTCGTTTTTGGTATCATTGTGTTCACAATATAATTCCCTATAGGGGTATATGCATGTAAGGTCTAAAAGTCTGGCGTGATTCCCCACAGCAAAGTCGAAAGTCGGCCAAGTTACCCGTGAACGAGCACTAATTGGCACCTGCAGAGTAATGTATATACTCGTACAGTTTGATAACATCAATTTTCGTGTTGCGTATTTCATTTTGGTATCAAATTATTTGAAAAATAAAGGTGCATATTTTAAAACGAGTCCCATGGTAATAGAACAATAAATGGAATTTTAGCAAATATTTAAAATTTGGACCACGAAAGTATTTTTCTTTGACGTTTATTATCTCTCTGACATCAATTTTCGTGTTACGTCTTTCAATTCAGTATCAAATTGTGCGCAATCTCGGGGCGCGTATTTTAAAACTAGTCTCATAATAATAGAGCAATAAATGGAATTTTAACAAACATTTTAACTTTTGGACACTTTTTGACGCTCGCCTCAAAATTAATAATGTCTTTCCAGTGTACTGACATCAATTTTAATGTTGTCTTTCATTTTGGTATCAAATTGTGCGCAATCTAAAGGTACTCATTTTGAAACCACCCAGAAGTTGATCAGATAATTTTTACAAATATTTTAATACATAACGCAAAGCCAGCCAGTCATTCAGGATCGGGAGAAAAATGAGTGACGACAGGTGGAGGGCGATAGTGTTAAGTATCTGATGCAACATTATTGTTTCCTATGACGTTCATCTAAATTTAAACCTGTGTATGTAAGTTGTTTCAGTTCATTCTGTGTGGTATTACAGGTTCATAAGGGAGTTATCTTGAGGTATCTTGAGATGATTTCGGGGCTTTTTAGTGTCCCCGCGGCCCGGTCCTCGACCAGGCCTCCACCCCCAGGAAGCAGCCCGTGACAGCTGACTAACACCCAGGTACATATTTTATTGCTAGGTAACAGGGGCATAGGGTGAAAGAAACTTTGCCCATTGTTTCTCACCGGCACCTGGGATCAAACCCAGGACCACAAGTCCAGCGTGCTGTCTGCTCAGCTGACTGGCTCCCTAATTTCCTCCCTCCCTTTATTTCCTTAAATCCCACAACTCATTTGAGCTTCCAGTTCCTACATATATTCCCATGTGCCACATCTCATCTGGAATGGTCTATTGGTGTCCCTTTGTTTCTTGGTATCCAGTGTTTGTCGGTTGAATTCTTTTGAGCGTGTCCTTATTGCATAATCTTGTATAACCAGTATCATGTTGTAAATCACATTTAAATTATTTTTGTACTCAATCTAATTGTGTGCGTGAATTTAGCTTCAGCTTTGGTCCTGCTTTTCAAACTTTAGTTGACTGATGTATTATTTCTGAAAATGTGTATGAATCTGTCTTTGCTTTCATGTAATTTCTGCACTAGGGGGACAACATTCTTAATATCTATGGCTCAGTCAGGTAATAATTCTTCAGATAAATTTTGTGTTGACTGTATCCTGGTCAGGGAGCTGGTCGGCCGAGCGGACAGCATGATGGACTTGTGATCCTGTGGTTCTTGGTTCAATCCCAGGCGCCGGCAAGAAACAATGGGCAGAGTTTCTTTCACCCTATGCCCCTGTTACCTAGCAGTAAAATAGGTACCTGGGTGTTAGTCAGCTGTCATGGGCTGCTTCCTGGGGGGTAGAGGCCTGGTCGAGGACCGGGCCGTGGGGACACTAAAAAGCCCCGAAATCATCTCAAAATAACCTCAAGAATCCCATTTTATCTTTTCTCCTCTAATGAGAGGTTTAATTCCTTTAGATTTGTAATTCGCACCTCTCGACTCTAGTAAGAGTCCGAAGGCATACCTTGGGGCATTTCCTAAATTTGTGTTTTAATAAGTCAATGCTGGTGCTGCATTCCTCATAATTGGTCTGACATGTTGTATAAGGTATATAATTCTGAAACTGAATTAATTCAGTTTTTACAGGCGGTTATTTTGTTGGCCAAATTTGCATATACAGTATTGATATGTCTGATGTGAGTTTCTTGAGAGATTCGATTTTATATTTGCCCCGAGGTTGTAGTCCGTTCTGTTTCCAGTAAAGTTCAATCTTCCATAAGGTATCATCACCCTATTCCTATCACTGCTTCATTACATTGCACTTGATTGAGTTAAACTATTAGCTACTTGCTGGACCATTGTTTTAGCTTATCCAGGTTATTATGTTGTTTCTTAGTTTCCGCTAAACATTTAGAGGAAGGAGTTATTTACATAGATCAAGAACAAGCTAGGATTTAGTAATGATCCCTTTGGGACTCTTCTGGTGATGTCTCGCAACTAACATCTTTCTCCTCACTGACATGCTCATCTGTTGCTTATGTACTTCGAATTATTGGAGCTCCTTTCCTGTTACAGTGGCACCTCGACATACGATTGCCCCTACTTACGATAAATTCGAGTTCCGATATAAATTTCATCAAAAAATGCGACTCGACATCCGATAGTGTCGTCGACATCCGATATTTGTTGGTACACGTTCGGGTCGGCCGAGCGCGTGGTTCCCGGTCACGCGGTCCGACCTGCCTCAGTTTACTACAGCTACCCGCTTAGTGACGATCGCGCCTATAAGAAATTCCGCTTTTGTGGTGTTTTTTTTGCATTTTGAACATTAAAGTAATTATTTTCTATCGCGCCATGAGTCCCAAGAAAGTCAGTGGTAAGGCTCAACATATGAGATCCCATGTAAGAATGACCATAGAGCAGAAACAAGAGATCATTCGTAAATATGAAGACGGTGTGCGGTCGGTGAACTGGCTAGGCAGTACAACAAATCTCAGTCAACGATATCCACCATACTGGTTAAGAAAAAGGACATTATGGGTGCTAAAGTGATGCATCATTACAGACAAATGTTAAATCGAATGGAAAAACAAATGTCTCTTGACAAATTTGTAGTGAGACAAACAAGCACTGAACCACAACCAGGTCCTAGTGGTATTCAGGCAAAACGTAGGAGAGAGTACCCCAGAGAAAACATCACTGCCTGATGTGATAATGGAAGGGGACTCCCCTTCCAAACAGTAACAACTCTCCTCCTCCCCCCTCATCACCATCTTCCATACGCCATCGAAATCCCTCCATAAAGGTAAGTGAAGTTTTGGTACTGTATTGTAGTTAGAAAAAACATTGTATTCAGTATAAAATGTATTTTTATGTTAATATTTTGGAGGGTGGGGAACGGATTAATTCAAATCCCTTTATTTCTTATGGGAAAATTCGCTTCGACTTCCGATATTTCGACATACGATCCGTCTCTGGGAACGGATTAGCATCGTAAATCGAGGCCCCATTGTACTCTGTTTCTCCAATTGTGCACTAATCTAATTTGAAGTACTGCATTGAGGGTTTTCTGACAGAATATAGTATGCAGTTTACCCATTCTTTTGTCAGATGTAATCTTTGTTGCCCCCATATAATTGTCAAAGTTCTAAGACAGGATTTGCTGTCCCTGAACCCATGCTGGTGTTTACCTAACAGACTACAGGGACCTGAGGTGTAATGCTTTATCCTTTATTAGCTTTATACTTTTTTTTTTAAAGCTGTGGATGGAGGTGGCTTTTATACCTTTCAGTGTATTCCACTTGTTGGGTACAGGGTACAGGTATTTCCTTACATTTCTTTGGCATTTGCATTGCTAGTTTTCAATTATTTCTTGTTGTCATACTTTCTCTTTTAAAAAGGCTGTCCTTGTCCACCTTATCCATTCACCTCAGTATGTTGCATTTAATCCTTATATTCCCCCTGTTCCTTCTCCTCCCTGGTGTTGCAAGATTGTTCCCTCTGGCTTAACCTGTCATTGTATGTTTGCCCTCTTAATTCTGGCCCTAGTTTTGTTGCATACCTCTGCACTTTGTTTTTTGCAAGACGAATGTTCACTGTTCAGTCCTTCCTGTATCACCTTTTTAATATAATAATATATAACACATTCCCTGCAGCTTCTCTTGGTGTTCAGGGTGTTACCTGGTCTTGCACTATTGTTGTTGATACATGTGGTTAGCTGGTCTGAATGATAGACTGGTGTTTAATTAGAAATTGTTGCTCTCAACTGTTTAACAATTAAATACATGTATCTGTGCAAATGAGACAAGAGATTCAAGTGAATGGGGAGGAATTAGTAAAAGTGAAGCAAAGATGCAGGACAGCAGACATGATTAAAGCTATTAAGTGTTATTTAGAAGAATTGTATATATATTTTCTTATGGAAGTTTTAACATATAACAGGAAAATAAGTGATTGTATTGCATGACTATTATTAAAGAGCAAAGCAGATTTGTAAGTAGGGATATTGATATATGGAACAAATTACTGGGTAACATAACAGATTAGAGCATCTGATTGTTTCAAAATTAGACTAGATGGATATATGAATGGGTTTGTGTGTATACTCACCTAGTTGTGCTTGCGGGGGTTGAGCTTTGTCTCTTTGGTCCCGGCTCTCAACCGTCAATCAACTGGGGTACAGATTCCCGAGCCTACTGGGCTCTTATCATACTTACATTTGAAACTATGTATGGAGTCAGCCTCCACCACATCACTTCCTAGTGCGTTCCATTTATTAACTACTGACACTGAAAAAATTCTTTCTAACGTCTCTGTGGCTCATCTGGGTACTAAGTTTCCACCTGTGTCCCCGTGTTCCACCCGTGCTGAAGAGTTTGTCTTTGTCCACCCTGTCAATTCCCCTGAGAATTTTGTAGGTGGTTATCATGTCTCCTCTTACTCTTCTGTTTTCCAGGGATGTAAGGTTCAACTCCTTTAGCCATTCCTCGTAGCTAGCTGTGTGTGTGTATAAAATATATGAGCTCCCTCATGTGGGCCAATAGGTATTCTATTGTTTTATGCTAGTTAAAGGGAAACAGAAGGCTCAAGTTGTATGTTTACAAAGCATTGCCAGGACGCTGTTATATCATGGCAGCCCCCTAACTGAAGCCTCCATAGAGAATGAATTTTTGTAGGTATATAAATGGCTAGATTTTGTTTTTTTCCATAATGGAAACATTGTTTAAATATTTTTGAAGTAATTTGTTCTGACATTAATATATTTCCAGGTTCTTGTGTCTGGAGCTGCTGTGCTCTTTACAGTGTTGACATCCTTTGTGCGACGAAATTTCGGCAGTACCAAAATAAGGAAGACGACTCTTGGCAATAAGTATGTGGTTCGTAGATTGCAAATTTGTTTCCTTGAACTAATTTAAACGTACACTTGTGCACATTTCTGATACATACCATATTTGGCAAAGTATAAACCCTCATTGAAAGTCAGCCATGAGTTAGACATTTTTCTTGCAGAAATGGTCGCTTCTTGATTTTATCCAGCACTTTAAGCTGCCACTTCAAAATTGTTTTCATTTACATGTCGTCTATTCAGTTATTAGTTGTGTACTCTGCAGGGATTCATACCTACCCTCCTAAATTTGTAATATAAATATTATTGTGACAAAATTAAGAAATTAAGAAAATGATTGTTATGAAGAAGAGGATGTAGCTGCTACTCAATTTCTCTCCAAGCAATGCTTTCCCTGTCACATGTGTCTAGAGGAATGAGATCCAGCTCTAGAGCCCCACTTTATTGTACTTGGTGCATTTATACCTCAACATTTTCCAGAATGTCATACTTCTTGAAACAGGTGATTGCTTCCACTTTCATTTGCTGAAAATTATTCTACTTATTGAATACTCACACAAAAAACATTTCTCAACACTTCTGGGGCTTGGTATTACTAGCTTTCTCCTGTGAGCTCATTTTATTCTCCTTGCCTGGAAAGGAGTAGTATCGACATATTCTATTCCCCTCAGTATCTTGTATGCGATGAACATATTACTACTTGTACTTTCCTTTCAATGTCATTAGCTTTAGTTCACTGAATCTATACCTGTCACTTGTCTTTTAATTTTTGTACCGGTTGTATGGCAAAGCTTTTAATCTTGTATTTTCTTCTTGTGGTTTATCGCACACAAGCCTCTGGTGTCAGGTTTGTGATTACTGGGGAAGGCAGCCAGGCAGTGTCACATAGCTCTGCCTTTCACTCATTTGAAGTGTACTTGAGGGGTACTTGCATTTTGCCTGCACAGCTATATCCTGACAAATTGTAGAGGACATTTTTATTCCAAAAAGCACAAGTAGATGGATAATTCTCTGCTTATGTGCATTTAAAGTAAAATATTGAAATTACTGTACCATATGTGAAATCTTATTAATGTGTATTGGATGCTATTGATTCTTGGTCTTTACCACATTTGTGTTCAAATGACACATTAACATTTCATGTGTTGATTTTACTTGATTGTTCTGGTGCCTCATTAATGTGACAACCGATCCACAACATCCTCTCTCTTGCCAAGAATTTGTCATACCTTACCTTACCTTGAGGTGCTTCCGGGGCTCAGCATCCCCGGGGCCTGGTCGTCGACCAGGCCTCCTGGTTGCTGGACTGATCAACCAGGCTGTTAGATGCGGCTGCTCGCAGCCTGACGTATGAGTCACAGCCTGGTTGATCAGGTATCCTTTGGAGGTGCTTATCCAGTTCTCTCTTGAACACTGTGAGGGGTTTGCCAGTTATGCCCCTTATGTGTAGCGGAAGCGTGTTGAACAATCTCGGGTTAGATCAGTCTCGGATCTCGTCATGATCACACAACTTGTTCACATAACATAGATAATGTTCAGTCACTGTCAGCACTTGATATTTTCTCTCCTGGCCAGTGTACAATTATTATACAGTACACTTAAAAAATAAGTACTGTTATTTTTTAAATGTAGTTAGTGATGGCAATAAATAATTACTGGCAGTTATGAGTTCATTTAGACAGCTGTTATAGTTAGTGTCAAGAATTGCTATTAGCCACCTTTTTAATGGAATCCCTGTATGCGTGAATGAAATATAGTACAACTTTTGGAACATGAAATTAAGGTAGCCGAGTGGTATGAAAGGAAGAATGTCTCGAGTTTTACTTTAAATGAACTGAATAATATGGACACTAGAACAGTCATGTAAAGCAGAATGCTAGTGAATGTGCTATCTCATATATGGGTGTTCTGTATTCTAATAATGTGAATGTCCATAGGAGCCGTGATGAGTATTCGAAAGAATGCGCTGGGTATTCCCAGATGCACGCTCTTTTGAATTTTCTCATTGCTATATCATGATAATGGTATTTCTGTGTAGTAATCTGAATGTGAAGGGGGGCTGCATAAAGGAATGTTTGTTTTACATAATATAGATGGAATTATGTCTACTGTTAAAGTACAGTTTAGCAAATTTATTTCAATATAAGTATGTCGGTTACATTTACTGCTATATATATTTTGGTTAGTAACAAATTGTTACTGTATTCATATTCTATTAGTCTTGTTTTGCTCCTGTATACATTTTGATACTGATACATTCATTCTTCATTCTAGGAGTATGATGAGTGAAAATTCCAGTGGTAGCTTGGAAGACAGTCGTTGCACCATGAATACCAGTCTTGGTGATGATCTCGGCAACCTAAACCAACCATTTTCTCCTTCACTAAATGGTAAAACCAGTCCCGTGAATTTAATCCCTGAATATCCCTCACTGGCTGATAGTTTGGACACAACCTTGAGCAGCTTGAAAATAAGTACCCCATTAAAAAATGATCTAAGAATTCGCACCAACACCCCTTTTTCTCCTAAACTACTATTTTCTGAAAAACCTGGATATAATCCCAAGCTTAATGATTCATATTGCAGCCAGAGGAGTGAAACCAGTCCTTCGAGATTCTCTGCTAAAAACATCACACAGTCTTCATGGGTTGCCGGGGGGTACTGGGGTCACCCTGTGAGCCCTTCTCGAGAATTTTCACAGAATGTGATGCCACCTTTAGGACCCGTATGCCCTGGACAGTCGACCCTGTATCCTCTTTCTCGTTCTTCCAGCCAGAGTTCAGGATTTGTCTCTCAGAGTAGTGGGCTACCACCATACAATCCCACAGCCATACATCAATTACATCAGCCATACAGTTTACCTAATTCATGCCATGGCTCTCACTATGGAGAATTAGACCGTGGATCAGTTCTGTCTGAACCTGCCTATAAAACCTGGGGTTATTCACCATCTCTTTATCCTTCTGATTCGGCATCACAAATCAGTTACGGTCATTGCAGAAGACGTGTCGCAGGTGATGCTCGGTCTCTATACAGCAGTACATCACATGTTTCGGATGGTTCTCTACAGAGAAACCCTCCATCTCCTCCTGTAAGTTCCTCTCATTTTTATCATTCAGCTCGTGGAAACCTAAGTGAGAACTCGAGTATTACTAGCAGCAGTAGAAACACTACCAAAGTACAGGCACCTGATGCAACTATAATGGAGCTCACGAACAAACAGGCAAATCACTGCAAGTCTCTTAATTATCGTAATCCATGGATTGCATTTTTTCTTGGTATGAGTATTGCTGCTAATGGGTTCCTAGTTGTTGTACTTTATATGCATGAAGATATAAAAAGTTTTCTTACTAGCTAATTTTCTTTACACATTAGGCTTTGTTTTAATGAATGTCCACATTGGTTTACCTGTATCTTACGGTATATTTTAATTTTGTAATTCCTCGTGTGAATTATTATACAGTATACAGTTTTAGTAAGTTGCTAATTAATGAAATGTAATGGTGTTTGAATCTGCACTGATGGGAGAGGGTTGGTTTTTAATTAATTTAAGCTAATTTGCTTTATTTAACTACATGCCCACCGGCTTGTAATAACCTTGTTACCGGCTCATAAATATCCAGCCATGTGGGAAACATTATTCCCCATCTTATTTCAGTCTGTGATAGCTACTCCAGAGCCTGTGACTGGGTTAACTTGACTTGTACCAGCCCTTGTTCAACAGTGGGTGACTTTGTCCTGGGCAGTATTAAGATTCATAAAGTAACCAAAAAATAGCTCTCATTGCCCTATTTATACAGTACAAAAGTGAAGCAAAACTATAGCCTTAGTATGTAAAGTCAGTCCTATGTGTTCGTAAAATCTTGTCAGGTGAAATGCAAGCAGCTCAGGATTTTATCAATTGAGCATTTCTTGCAAGTAAATCCATTCCAGTTTTATATTTGATGTCTACCGAGAAAGAGATACAAATCTATTATAAGTCCTACACAAATGGAATGTTTTGGCACAAACCGGTAAAACAATTCACGAAATTTCGTAGCCATTCATTATAAAATGTAAAAAAGGGTTCACAGTACTATACATACACTGATAATTACAATAAGTGTAATATTCAACAATTGCAATAAACTGTTTGGATAACAATGCTAATTCAAGGTTAACAAAGTAAAATTCAATCACACGAGACAATGCACTTCATAGGGAATGTATTCATATCAATTTCAGTGGCAATAAAGTGCTTGACTTACATATATGATGTTAGCACTGCTAATGGCAAGCTTATACTAATGGGACACAAATGTACGATACAGAGAAAAAAAAGAATTATTCACACTACATTAATTTTGCAAATTCATTTTCATTACGTACAGAACCTATGTGAATACATACATTGTTCACATGCCAACAAATAAGGAGGGGCAAATTTACCCCATGTACCCTCGTCAAGAAAGGACGGTAGTACCCTACAAAAAGCACACGGCCACACGATTTTTCTTTGTAGAGCCCTCTAACAACCTCACATGCCACCAACGGCAAGTTAACGTAAATAAAATACTAAGTAACTCAATGCAACTAGAATGGCGCCTACCTTGTCGGCAACACGAACTATTCAATTTAAGTATCTTCGAACGAGAGGTCCTTTTAGACTAATAGTAAGCTACAATTTAATTCTCACAATGACACAGAACAAATCCGTCCTTTGATTTTACGATTGCAATATCACTGTATTGTCCCTAGTAGTCATACATTTGAATACAGTATATAATTTTTGTATATTCGGTTTAGTTCATAGCGTCGCTCTACACAAGGATCCTGTTACTTTTGGCAACACAAAGTTACAACTAACATTCTGATTACTTCATTCCATTTACTTTGTCACAGGTGGCGAAGGGATGTTTAAGAATGTAAAATTCATCCACAATACAGTTCTAACACCACTGTAAAGATCTCAGTCCTAACCAACCCACTCAACCTTTCCCATTGAAGATCAAGTTTTTATACTGGCCCTTGGTACTAAGTAATGTGGCTTTTCAATGCACACTCTGATACCCAGATTTCCTTTCTAGCTACAATTTTATATTTTCAGAGGTAATTACTATATAAGACATACTGTACTGCCATTGAAGTGCAACACTCTCATTTCAGAGCCATGGGGGGGGGGGGGGGGGGTAGTTCACATTAAGTAAATTGAACACGAGTGACCATCCATTAAAGCTAATTCTTTACATCCTCTGATACTGGTGCTACAGGAGCCAATGAATCATGTTATTGTAGCTAGACATGGCAGCTCCTACTCTGAAATTCCTCATGACTGGTCCATTTCATTATATAACAGACTATATTCCGGCACTATCACGCGTTACCAATATACATAGAG
>WNGS01000411.1:14787665-14804329 GCA_020271785.1 Procambarus virginalis
TTGTCTCAGAGTAAGAGGTCATACTACAAGAATTAAACCTCACATTGCTGGAAGATAGAGGCTTTAGGAGAGACATAATTACCATGTACAAATTCCTCTGGGGAATTGATAGGATAGTTATGAACAGACTAATTAGCTGGGTGGTGCCCAAACTAGGGAACAGAGGTAAAATCGAGTACTCAAAGCGATTTAAATCGCCCCCCCCCCCCCCAAGACATTAGAAATAATTTTTTCGGTGTTAGAATAATGAACAAATGGGAAACATGTTCAGGAACCTACACATCAGTTGACTGACTATTGAGAGGAGGAATCAAGATTCGAAGTTCAACCCCCACAAGCACAAGTAGGCGAGTACATACGTACACGTACACACGTACGTACACACACACACACTTATCCTTCTTACCTCAACTTTGTAATCTCACTATTGTTAGAGATTTGTCTTTCACAATACGGTAGTGAGATTATGACGGCACTTGAACCAAGAGTATTGGCGTTTGCCTTTCCATTGGACAATTTCAGCAACGTGGAGAGGGGGGGAACCTTCTGCATGGGTAACAGCTTCTTCTCCATATCGACCTACCCAGGCTTTGTGCCCTGGAGAGGACAGTCCAGCCTTGGCAACCAGATCGCAAATCCATAGTTTCCCAAGACTGTAGGATGCCTGCTCTGTCTCTCAGAATTTTCCCCACAGCTGACTTGAGTGGCATATTGCAGTGCAGAGTGCACCATGCATGCACCGAGCAGTGCATAGCAACTGTATCCCTTATTACTGGATGGAAGTCTGACATGTTGGGTATCTCTGGAAAACCCATAAAACTTATCAACAGTGTGATTACATGGAGGCTGTTGTGTGTCCAGCGAAAAATTAGACAGGGTGAATTAGCAGTTTTGCGTCCCCGGCGTGCATGCCCCAGTCTACCTCAGTGTGCGCCGGCGTTTCTCGTCAGCACACGGTCAGACTAAAATGTGTACACTCTTTTCAGATTTCTCCTCAATTTTCGTGTTACATTGTTCATTTTGGTATCATAGTGTTCGCAATAGAATTCTCTACAGGGGTATATGCATATAAGGTCTAAAAGCTCGGTGTGCCACCCACACCAAACCCATAAATTGGCCGGTGTTAACCGTGAGTGAGCAAAATACAGTAAAATGTGTATACTCTTTTCAGTTTTCTCACCTCAATTTTTGTGTTAAGCCGTTCATTTTGGTATCATAGTGTTCGCAATCAAATTCCCTACGGGAGTACAGTACTGTACAGTGGTACCTCAGAATATGAGTGTCCCTGTATACGAGTTTTTCGGAATACGAGCAGGATTTCCTCGGAAAATATGCCTCGGAAGGCGAGTTTGTTGATACGTGTACAGGCCGACCTAGTGCATGGTGGTACGGCGATCGTCGCCTCTCACCCCTCAGTTTACCAGTGCCTCGCGCCCAGTGACTATCCCACGTCAATTCTTCACCTGGATTTTCAGTATTTTGTTGGATTTTTGGTCATTTGACCATAAAAGTTGTTATTATATATCTCGCCATGGGTCCCAAGAAAGCCAGTGGTAAGGTTTAACCTAAGAAAATAGTGCGACGTTTCGGGCGATCGAGTGGCAACACTGAAAAGTGTATACTCTTTTCATTGTCCTGACATTAATTTTCGATTTATGTATTTCATTTTTTTACCAATGTGTTTGCAATAGAATGTTCTATAAGAACATAAGTATAAAATGTCAAACAAGGATGCATTAGACCGGCACCAAATAAAAAACTACATCGATTACACTTGTCGTGTCAACAATACAATGGTCTTACCTCGATGGTGCAATGCTATGCCGTTCTCCCAGATAGGCTATGCGGCTATTAGAGAAAACGGAAATTTCATGGCGGACATTTTTAAACTATCCCAAAGTTGATCGCATAACAAATAGAGTTTATAGAAATATTTTTTCTCGTGACTCGTGAGCGAGTCTGCTGTGTGACCTCAACACAAAAAGTGGTAACGCTCTTGAGTGCCATGATAACGCTAAAGTGTTGAGAAAATGTGTGAAGTATGGGAAGAATTGCAAAGTTTTGTTGAAAAAACTCATCCAGATAAAGCTGTAGCAGGCCGTTGCATTGACCTTTTAAATGACAATGTGATGTCTTACTACAGACAAGTGTTAAAATGTAGGGAAAAACAAGTGTCTTTAGACAGATTCTTAGTAAGACAAGCAAGTCTTAGTGGTATGCAGGCAAAACGTGCGAGGATGTGCACACCAGTGAAGCCCTCACTGCCTGATGTTATAATGGAAGGGGACTCCCCTTCCAAACAGTAACACCTCTTCTCCTCCCTCCTCCTCACCATCTTCCATACGCCAACAGCAAGGTAAGTAATAACTTGAACATAGTTTTGTAGGATTATTTAGATGAATTAGGTATAAAATTTAGTTTGAAGTGGGGTTTTTGGGGTAGTCAGGAACGGATTAATTCATTTCCCATTATTTCTTATGGGGAAATTAGCTTCGGAATACGAGTTTCCGAAATACGAGCTGTCTCCAGGAACGGATTAAACTCTTAAACCGAGGTACCACTGTATATGCATATAAGGTCCAAAAGCCTGGCACGACCCCCCCCTGTTACAAACCTGACTCCATCGTCGGAGCATGGAGCAGCGACGTCAATGCCATCTGTGAGTCCGCTCCCGAAGTCCCCCCCCCCCACAACATGGACGATGCCATCTAGTAGTGGCTGGAAGATACCAGCAAGAGGCACTAGATTCCTGTCCTAGTCAGCTCGAGAGGTAGCTGGTGCCGACCTCTGGTGAGGTGGCGCCTAGAAAATCAGCGCCATCTGTTATAGGAGGAGTTGTATGTCTGTCAGAGTACGTAAGTGATGTTTCCTAGTGTCCCATGTACTGACCAGTGTACTGATGACGTGTCTGTATCCACAGAGTCAACGTAGGGCTACTGTGGTACGAGGACAGTCGGTCTACCCAGGGCAGCCAATAGCTCTCTACTCCATTCTGCTTTACGGAAGCAGTGAGCCGCCGCCGGAGAAGAACTGTGTAGTGTTCTACTGTGCCTGTGAAGTGGCAGTGAAGGAATTCGGCGTACCCGGGACTGGCTAACGGAAGAGACGACCGACAGTTAAGGTGCTACGGAGGAGTGTAACCAGCGAGTTGCAAGAAGCTCCTGCCAGGGGTTCGCTACCCTTGTATTTGTATGTGAAGAGGCCCAGCAGCACGAAGCTGATGTTCTCTGCCAGCTCCAGGCTGGAGAGTGATTGTGGGCGTGCACGAAGAGCACCTAGTGAGACTGTTTTGGCTGGCCCGCAGCCAGAGTAGACTCGTTGGTGTTTCCCAGTACTGGTTGAGGACGGTAATGTGTTGAGGAAACACGGTAGCTGACAAGACTGACAAGACTGCATCATTATATATGAGGTGATGGGAAAGTGATTATATTGTATATGAATATATTGATAATTAATGAAGTGTAGTATTCAATGCACCTGCACCTCCCCCAGTGTGTTTAACTTGCATTACCGAGCTCACTCCTTGAAAGCCACTACTAACTTGGGGCTGGATACCAGAACTTTAGTACCACCAGAAAAGAACCCGGTTGCGACCCATTGTGGCTGTAACACCCCCCAACAGCAAAGCCAAAAGTCGGCCAACCATTACCCGTGAGCGAACACCAATTGGCACACCAGCAATCTAATGTGTATACTCTTTTTTCAGTTTGATAACATAAATTTTCGTGTTACAGCATTCATTTTGGTATCAAATTGTTCGCAATATAAAGGCGCGCATTTTGAAACTACAGTAGTCCCATAATAATTGAACAATAAATGGAATTTTAACAAATATTTTAATTTTTGACACGCATCACCACAAAAGTATTCAGCCTTTCCAGTGTTCTGACCTCAATTGTCGTGCTATGTCGTTCATTATGGTATCAAATTGTGCACAATCTAAAGGTGCTCATTTTAAAACCAGTTCCAGAATGATCAAATAAAATTTTGAATTTTAACAAATATTTTAATTTGGGATGCAATGTGCATCCCCAGTGTATGTCCGTGAGAAAAATTTCGGACACGGACTGTGTCGTCGGCAGGCGAAAATGTTTGGCATTTATACCAAAGCAATGAGAGTCAAAGATTCCACCATGTTTGAAGGTGCAGGTTGTTGCAGAGTTGATGCCAGCCAGGCAGAGAGAGATAAGCAGTGACCTTTGGAGTCAGTCACAACCACTGAGAAGGGGGAACTATGACATATTTATGATGTCATCTTCCTAACCACAATGTATGGGTATCTGTTCTTGCCAGATGCCCATACTTGCATACTACAATCTTGCACGGGTGCCAGATTGGATCTGGCACCTGTGCTGTGATGCTTTTGGTCAGTTCATAGACCTGACAGTTGTGCCCCATGGAGGCACTAGCAAGCTCCTCCAGGAGCCAGTATCAACATTCTTTTGAGAATATTATACCTGGCTGACATGTGTCATTCTACCTATTAGCAATACACAAGAATGCACCATCAAATTCCTCACCGTCAAGTTATCCTCTGCATCTCATTCAATAGTGTACCAGCGATCGTCAGGAATGCCAACAGAGGATTATTATTATTATTATTATTATTATTATTATTATTATTATTATTTTATTATTATTATTATTATTATTTATATATACAATAGTTCTTACATTCTTGTACAGCCATTAGCAAGCATAGCGTTTTGGACAGGTCCTTAATCCTATGCTCTCCGGAATGCAACCCCCGCCAAATTGTTTAACAACCAGGTACCCATTTTACTGTTGGGTAAACAGAGACTATAGTTAAGGATTGATGCCCAGAAATTTCTCCCAGGCCAGGATACGAAGCCAGGACAAAGTGCTCGTGAAACGCCAGGCGAGCATCTTGCCACTACGCCACTGGAACTATATATTGTACTTGAAGCTGATTGAGTATGCGAAAAAGATCTGTAGATTCAACAGAATGGAACAGAATGGTATCAGTAAGCCTTTAATGACAAAGCAAAATTGAGATCATCTCTAAGCAGAAGCACTTGTGAGTGAATCAGTAACCTAAAGTGAACTAAGAAAAGTGCTGCCACTTAGTTACTTGGTGTGACTTTACATTAGACACCAGTCAGAGGAAAAAAAAATCTTTCATTGAGCTACTTCTAAATACAGTACTGTACTGTACTGTACTGTCACTACTTGACTTAAGCCTTCAGCCTCGGTGTCTTCAACACTGAATTGCCTATTAGTCCCTACAAATATGACGAGGGCTCAAGGAGTCTCTAAAGTGTTTCATTTGCATTGAGGAGATTCCCACAACAAACATAGATCAGGACCCAGTGAAACAAGTCTGAGGAGGGACCATCCCAGGACTCTTACTCAACTGTGTGCCCAGGCCCTGCATACTTGGCTCTCGTATTTTGCTGGATTTCATCAGCTTTGTGAAGCATCAGCCATATGCATATTAGTAACATTGCATGCAATTGCAGTCAGGAAAATGCAATATTACCACAATGGTACACACTAAAATCTACTTTAATAACACTACCGTATTTGATAAAATGACAGCTTCAAAAAGCACTGTTCACAGTAAAACACTCACCGGTCTTTCATTTGGATCATGGAAAAATATCTTGATGACAATCTCAAATTCTCCCCAACCTGTTTCTGTAACTTCATAAGGTGGCTTTGTCAGAACTCTATTCTGGTTAGCGTAACTCTCATGTAACTTGAAATGTATCTGGAATGCAAATATAAATTTGATTAATGATGAAACAAGTGTTGGAGAATACTTGAGTTATTTGCATGCTATTAATTTAATAAAAATTTTAAATACACAGTATGGAGAAAACCCTCACCCTACACGAGTTCAAAGAATGCAAAGTGGTTTCTAACACTAAAATTTTACCTGGACAATGGCAAGTTACTCAAAGGCAAGATGGTTCTTGCAAGTTGCAAAGCATTGGCATCATTTCAGTGCATGATACCCAAATGCTCTACTGAATTCCCATGTGCTGGAATTCTTACTTTACTCTCACCATTGTACTGATCATCCATAGACGATAATATGATTCATGGCTGGAGAGCATAGTTTATTCATGACCTGTCTATGGGAGGTCATTATCTAAAGTAGCAAATAAGTGATCTAACTCAAAATGCTCCTAAAGTAAACAAGGAATGGTTTTGCAATTGCTAAGAGTGTTTGATTTGAAAGTATGCTGATGACATACTTATCTATGGGTATCCACAAATGCTTCCCGACCTCAAAAGCTGTGATGAATCAAGAGTTTTCATTTAAAGAAATAAGAATGTCTGAAAACCTGCTTTATTTACCAACCCTTTTTTGTACAAACTGATGAAAAAACACAAGGATACTCAAATTATATATAGTAAAGTGTGGTGTATCAAACATTAATTAGCTACCTTCTTAACGTAAGTGGACATGTCTTCATTGCTGTATGGTTTGACATACACCGTCCATTCATGAGTGTGTCCGTCTTCCTCCCTTTTTTTACCGAAGTAACGTGCTACATTGCCATACACCAAAGGTTTCACAATTGTTAAACCCTGTAATGTTAAAATTATATTGAAATTAACAGTATTCCTATACACAAATAAAAACAAAAAATATGGAACATTGTATGCAGCCCCAGTATGAAGTCTTTTATCTTATTAAACATAAAGAGTAAGCTGGAAAGAGTTCAGAAGCATGCTAGAGCCAAGAAGATTGAGCTACAAAAAATGACTAAAGGAGTTAAAACATCATAATCACCACATGAGCATAATAACTAGGTGAGCACACATACAAGTCTCAGGAAAATAGAATGGGCAAAGACAATGGTACATAGCACGGGTGATACACAAACAAGGAGACACAGGTGGAAACTTAGTACTCAAATGAGCCACAGGGACATCAGAAAGAAATTTTTCAGTGTCAGAGTAGTTAACAAATGGAATGCATTAGGTTGTGATGAGATGGAGGCAGATTGCATACAGTTTCAAATGTAGATATGATAGAGCCCAATAGGCTCAGGAATCTGTAAACCAGTTGATTGACAGTTGAGAGGTGGGGCCAAAGAGCCGAAGCTCAACCTCCACCAGCACAACTAGGCGAGTAAAATTTTAGTTTAAAATTAATGGTACATGAATAAGGGGGCATGCACACACAATCTACTGGTAGTTACCGAAATGAGCCAGAGACACTAGAAAGATTTTTTTTAGTGTGAGAATAGTGAACATGTACAAAAATATGGAGAAGAGGAGGCAAACTCCATATACAGCTTCAAATGCAGATATAACAGAGCCTAATAGACAGTAGAACCTGGACATCAGTTGATTAAAAGATAACACGGTCAAAAGTAAAAAAAAAACAGTAGCTCCTCCCACACAGGTATTAACAGGAGAGTATAAATGGGCGTGCTATGCTTTTCTGCCTTCAAATTCACTTGAATAAACTCTCTTCACCAAGCTACCATTAAGTTTTTATTTTAATACTGCACTACACATGACAATTTTGCTAAAAAAAAAAGTGAATTATCTCAGCTGTGGTTATATTCATAGTTCTTTAACCCTTAGACTGTGGTTATTGTCAATTGTTGATTCATAGGGTAATGCAGTTATCATTATACCAGTACAATATGAAGATCTAAAAAAAATTATTGTCTAGGTTTTACATGTATGATGCAAATATGGATATAATAGGTCAGTGTGGATGTAATGGAGTTTCCCTGACCATGAGAAAAATCCTGCTACCATTTCATGGTACAAATGTGGTTATTGTCATGAATGTTACTAGGAAAATGTGGCCATCATAAGATAATTTAAACAATTATTGTTTGGGTTTAGCATGTACTGTATGATGCAAATATGGATATAAAAGCTCTCTGTGGATGTAAATAAAGAAAAACAAGTGATAAAACATTCAGTGAAACATTGAAAGATAAAACAGGATGTGTTAGCAAAGTCGAGCACCTGGTGTTGACCAGTGCCAGAGAAAGCCTTGCAGAGCACCTCTACCCAGTGAAACTAATATATTCACTTATTTTCATGTTTTTCTTACATACTGTACTACCATACTACCAATGATAGGTAGTTAATAACTCTATAACAAAAAATTATTAGTTGGATTTTTTTTAAATGTTGTGCATAGGTGGGTATGACCATTTCTCGATAGCCACAGTCTAAGGGGGTTTATAGTACGAGTGCTGTAGTTTATACTTCCTTTTTTGGATCAAACTTTTATTTTTTAAACCTGCCTTTATTCTCCCACCACTGTCTGGCCCAAAATCTGCAGGTGGGTTTCCTTTTTGCTGCTGCTGCTGCTGCTGCTGCTGTTGATGTTGCTGCTGCTGCTGCTGTTGCTGCTGAAGTTGTTGCTGAAGCTGTTGCTGTTGTTGAAGTTGCTGCTGAAGTTGTTGCTGTTGTTGAAGTTGTTGTTGCTGTTGGTGCTGCTGCTGTTGATGCTGCTGCTGCTGTTGTTGATGCTGCTGCTGCTGTTGTTGATGCTGCTGCTGCTGTTGATGCTGCTGTATTTGTGCCTGAGCCATGTTGCTTATCTGGACATCTGAGAAATAATGAAATGTAGGAATGTGCACAGGGAAACTAAGAAATATTTTATTAATACAATACTGAACATGCTTGACATGCATAAACAATGTTGATAATGGATAAAGAGGCTTATGGTAGACTAATTCACATGATGACAATCAAGAAAGGTACTGTAATCCCCAGGCTGGCAGGCAAATCATACAATATGAACTGGTTTTTTAATGAGTTACAGATGTAATGATTTCAGGGAGTTTTTGAGAACTGGGAGTAAAACCAGTACTGTACAGTGACATGACTAAGTACATAAATAAATAGAAACCATTTCTACTCTGCCTGGGATTTGAACCCAAGATTCCCAATTGAGAGTCGTGAACAAACCTAACCATATGTCCAAGATCCTCTAAATGAATGAGTTTGGGTGGATATACATAGGAGTTGCCTTGAATAGGCCAATAGGCCTTCTGCAGTTTCCTTAATTCTTATGTTTATATGTCTGTACAATAAGTGTACAATAGTGGCTTTAGGTATTGTATGTACTAGCTCTTTCTTTAAATCCAACATTATGTTTGTAACTCATCTGCAATGTATGTACCTTTGCCTGAATAAAGAATCTGTATCTGAAGTGTAATAAATCAGTTTTTCCTCACTCAATTCATAGTCACCAGGGATACAGTACTCCAATTTACGATGCCCCAATGGTTCATTTAATGAGGTAATGGTCTCGTATTCAGTGGCAAAGTAAATAACATAATAATTTACATTATTTAACTTGGTTAGGTCCTGAGGAGATGGTGGAAAATCCAGGAGGATAAAGCTTCCTTCAACCCCCCTCTCCACCCCCCCCCCCAGCTGGTACGTGTCAATTAAAAAAAAATCTCCCTAAGCCAATCGAGATAAATAAATTAGACCTAAGTCTATTATATCCAAGTCTATTATGCCCTAATAATATAGACCTAACCAAAACTAGGTCATCTATAACTTGAGTAATTGCAGTAGAAAAGTAATTTATATTTTATAAAGATTAAGGAACTTAAAAAAAAAATTATTTTAAGGGAGAGTTAAATGTGGTACAGTAATTTCCAGATTGAATATTATTCTTTGCATCTCGTTACTATAGTAATTAGTTAATTTGGGCAGCATAAGTTGGGGAAATTACTAATGAATGCAATAGTTTGTCAATATATACAAATATATATATCAAATGACAGTCTCCGTGGTGTAGTGGTAAGACACTCGCCTGGCGTTCCGCGAGCGCTATGTCATGGGTTCGTATCCTGGCCGGGGAGGATTTACTGGGCGCAATTCCTTAAACTGCAGCCTCTGTTTAACGCAACAGTAAAATGTGTACTTGGATGAATAAACGATTCTTCACGACAGGGAATCGTATTCCAGGGACCTGCCCGAAACGCTACGCGTACTAGTGGCTGTACAAGAATGTAACAACTCTTGTACATATCTCAAAAAAAAAATATACAGTATCATAAATATGTACAGTATATTTATGTGAATTCAAGAGTTTTAACTCTAATCAAACTGTTGCTAGTCCAGTTGTCAAGATCTAAAGGAAATTTTGCTAGCCAGGTTGTGATGGTCTAGTACCAATAATGGTAGTTTAGTTCTGATGGTCTAGTGGCACTGTTGTTGATCAGGTTGTGATGATCTTGTGGCACTATTATGTTATGATGGTCTCATGGCACTGTTATTGGTCAGGTTATGATGGTCTTGTGGCACTACTGTTGGTCAGGTTGTGATGGTTTAGTAACACTGTTATTGATCAGGTTGTTATGGTCTAGTGTCACTGTTTTTCAGGTTGTTATGGTTAGTGTCACAGGTTATAATGGTCTTGTGGCACTGTTGTTGGTCAGGTTATGATGATCTTGTGGCACTGTTGTTGGTCAGGTTATGATGGTCTTGTGGCACTGTTGTTGGTCAGGTTGTGATGGTCTCGTGGCACTGTTATTGGTCAGGTTATGACGGCGCTTGCGCTACTGTTGATCAGGTTGTGATGGTCTCGTGGCACTGTTATTGGTCAGGTTGTGATGGTCTCGTGGCACTGTTATTGGTCAGGTTGTGATGGTCTCGTGGCACTGTTATTAGTCAGGTTGTGATGGTCTCGTGGCACTGTTATTGGTCAGGTTATGATGGTCTTGAAGCATTATTGTTGGTCAGATTGTGATGGCCTTGTGGCACTGTTATTGGTCAGGTTGCGATGGTCTGATAGCTCTACTGTTGCTTTTCTCCTCGATAATACCGGTAGAGCATTGAAATCCCGGCACCATGTGTGAAGATCCTCCTGCGTAAGTCTGCCAGTTGTTCAGCGAGGGGGCTCGAGGCACTCCAGCCAGCACTCACACTCACACAAGCACTCCACCTCTCCTCGACCACATCAAAACAAACCACCCAAGGAGCATTATTGTAATGTTTTACAATATGTATATGTTTGCAATATATGTCGTGCTGCTCTATTAGAATATTAAAGTTTTGTTGAATGTTTTCGTCTGAGTGTAGAGAAAGTGAAAGCATACATAAAACGTATTTTCTTTTTTATAGTAAGTATAATTGTGGCTGGATGGTGTGGTTAATAATTTTTGTTCGCATTTCTTTGAACTAAATCTATTCAAAGCATGTAGGGAATGTAAATTAAATAACATATAAAGCTCTATGCAATAGCATATGTATGCCACTTTGCAGATGTACAAGGTAATATATAAATAAATACTAAACAAAATTTAAATCCAACCAAGGCTGTACCTGCTTACAAGTATTACCAAAACCGACGAGCAACCCTGATCATTAATACAGTCCTCAAAAAATCTAATTAAGTTATCACAGAACCTATAAAGTTATCAGGAAAATATATATGTGCGTTGTAGAAGGTTAAATATAAGGGATACTGTAAGAGGATAATAGAGGGAAGGGTAGAAGAGTGAAGGGAGGGTTGAGGATGATGGTCACGGTGGTGTGGCAGCAGTGGGGGGGCAGGCAGCTGGAGGGGCGGCCATGTGAGACAGACACCGACGCGGGAGCCTCTACTCATTTAAATCTGTGTTGGCTCGTGTGTGTGTCCTGCCCAGGGGGAGAACGGTTACGGGGGGGTAGCGTAGCGTGGGGGGTATATCGCCAGTTCTCGGTCATGGACTACGACATGATACTGCCGGTGATAGCGGGGGCCTCGGGCGTCTTCGCGGGCTCTGCTGTGCTCTATAGCAAGATAAGGTGATATATTGCACATTTTTACCGTCCTACCGTAGTTGTGTGGTTGGTGGACGGTGCCAGCCACCAGTCACGTCATGGAGGGGGGGATTTAGGCCTGGTCTGGGCCGCTGCTCTAAAATAGTGTTATTCTAGCACCAACGTTGACCTCTAGCAATGGTGCTCACATTTGTTCACACGTTCAACACGACTCGTTTTTCTAATTATAAAATCGTCAATATTATTAGGCAACGTTAGGGAGGGGGGTTAAAACCCATTAGGTAACCATCCAAGTGGATGTATCGGCCTACCTTACCCTGACAAGGGTACGGGTTACAGTAATGTATTACATACCCCATACCCATCCTGTGGGGGGGGGGGCAGGGGTTACAGGGACTCATAATGGGCTCAGGGACTGTACCCCACAATTCATTTTGCTAAACAAGTTAAGTCTTCATTCAGTCCCCGTGGCGCGGTTGTAAAAAACTCGTCTCGGGTTCGTATCCTGGTCGGGGAGGATTGACTGGGCGCCAATCCTTGGCTGTAGCCTCTGTTCACCCGGCAGTGAATGGGTACCTGGTTAAACGATTTGGCGGGTCGTATTCCGGGGGAGGGAATTGGTATTAAAGACTTGCTGGAAATACTGTGCGTGCTAGTGGCCTTACAAGAATGTAACAACTCTTGTTTATATAAATAAAAATACACTGGTTACAGTAGAGAAGATGGTTTAAATAAGGGGGTATTGTCAATTTGTACACAAGAGGGTTCAATAAAGGTCTTTTTCCGATTGGCAAAACTATGTATATAGCAATTAGGTTATGTTGTCTGTGTTAGGCTTGGATAAGTTAGGTTGAATATGGTCTTTAAAATCCATTGGGGGAAGCTTCTTGGTGTTAAGTCACTTTGATTATGAACAAGCTAATATTTGTAACCTTTAATAAATTTATGGTATACAGCAAATGTATGTTATGAAACCTTTATTGACCTCTTGTACAGTAAATGCATAGTATTCAACAGATCATCAGAATAATTAGTTCATTGATCTTTAGGCTTTCTTTTTCACTCTTGATTCTAAATGACAACTTTGGTGCTTTGCTATAAAGTTGTTGGAAATATTAGAAGCTTTGGCTATGAATTCCTCCAAAATGTCTTGCTTAGGCAGCTGTTTTGTATCCAGTGTATTGGTGTATATCCATCACTTGATAAAGGGTCTCTCATTCTATTGAAATAGTTGTTGGAAACTCCATAAATTTAAATATTTTTGTGGACAAATGATCAGGCAGGCATGAGAGAGCAGGCTGTTGTAAGGCTTGGTGGTCATCAGCTAATAATATTAAGTACTGTACCTGTATAGTAACTTGTAGACTTCTCTTATCTGGTTAGACAGCAAATGGTTGGGCACATTTCTTTTCACCTAATGCCTCTGTTCACCTAGTAATGAGTAGGTACTCAGGAGTTAGCTTGTTGTATAGTTGTATTCTGGGCGGGATTAGTAATTCGGCCTGGGGGGGGGGCCCTCAATAAAATCCAAACGTTTATGAATACACTCTGGCTTCCTGTCCCTCGACACAATATATATTAATTGTTATTATTATATGGAAGAAATTACTTGGAAAAAATTAACTATTTTTAAACCAATATTTTGTCTTGAATAAAAACTTAAAAGATAATAGAAGTTTGTAATAGATCTATAAAAAAAAAAAAACTAATGTTGAAAACATAAAACACTGAATTTTAGTGAGACTTTTAAAACGCTTTTAGTGAGACTCAAACCTTTAATACAGATAGTTTTAAAATTAAGTTTCTGGTATAAATTTTATTATTTTTGTGGGAGTGAGTAGTGTTAAAACTATTCTAGAAGTGTTTTTATAAGATGTCTGACAACTGTCAATAAGCAAGTTACTGTCATTTTCTGTCATAAACTTAAGGGGCCGTCAAATTCATATGTCAAAAATGAAAACTGGTTCGATTTCAATCAAACTTTTTTGACGTGTTGTATGTGAAAAGGGTTTCATCTGGTCCAAATCTCAGCATCGTAGCATAAATAGGGAGAAAAAAAATTGAATTGTCAAAAAATTTTCAAAATGGTCAAAACCGATTATCAAATACGTGTCAACTGAAATCATGTCTATGACTCTCAGCTATCACAATAGCATATATTAAAAAAATATATATAGTATAATTTTTTCAATAAAACTTAAGTTATTTTTTTTATTTGTTTATTGGACGATTTGCATGAAACTTATACACCTGACTGCAAGTAAGCCTATCTGTAAGGGGGCCAGGAAATTGGTTGATGTCAACCTCGGTCACAGATGGCAGCACCTTAGACTTTATTATTTTCTTATTTATTTTCAAGTAACAAAAAATCTTATAACTTTAATTTTTGATTCAATTTACATGAAACTTACACCTTATATGTAGAGTGTATGTCTCTAAAATCTGGCACAAGCTTTGCTTTCTAAGTTCATTTATTGATTTTATAATAGCAATAAACATGATATATTTGCATAATTTTTTGGGGGGGAAACTTTGAGTATTTGCATTAGGAAAACTAAAGATGTTTTGCAAAATCCCTTCCTAAATATCCTTTATTATATGCTAATGTGACAGAAAAGTGTCATAGAAGGAGCCAACCAGGAGGCCTGGTCGATGACCGGGCCGCGGGGACACTAAGCCCCGGAAGCACCTCAAGGTATACTCAAGGTAGGTCTAGAATGATTTTATCTGAAAGGTGTGATTGTTTATAAACACTTGAAAATGTGTAATATTCATTGAAAAAATTAACAAATTAAAATCTCCCTTTCTATTTAGGCTGCAGTACTGAAACTTGGAACAATTGCAGCCCTTTTCACATACAACTAGTCAAAAATATTGGTTGACATTGAACAACTTTTAAAAAACTGACGGCCCCTAAATGTAGACTGAAAGTGGCTCAAATTTGTTGGTCATTTGATGGCCACTTTGCCTCACTATTGCAGTGTCCTAAAATCCAAAATAAAACATTTATTTGATACAGATTAAAACTTTGTACAAGTTAATAAAATATTTATGTAACTGCAATACTGTAGTTGAATATTGTACAAGTTAATAAAATATTATGTAACTGCAATAGTTGAATATTGTTCATGGAACTTTGATAGGATTGACAGATATAATAGATGAACAGGGATATAAATAAGGTTTTAAATTGATCTGCAAAAAATTAAAATGCAAAACTGGATATAAATTTGATGTTAGATTCATGAAAGTTCTGGGTAAATACTGGCTTTAGATGACAATTGATTAATGGAACAAATTACACGGTTAACATAATTCAATAGATGTGGGATCAATGGATTCTTCAAAGTGTAAGTTACTTGTATATATTATTGAGTTTGGTGAATATAATAGAAGCTGTCTCATATAGGCCAATAGGCTTTCTGTAGTTTCCATATTCATAGTTCTTGTTCTATATTGGCAAAAGGCCCTACACCAAGAAGGCTCTATTGCCTCTTCTATATAACATTTAGCTTGGGTCATTTAAAAACATGACTCTACACATAGTTTCAGCAAGATTGATGATAAATCATAGGTCATTCTTAAAATTAGTCCATTTCATGTGGAATAACTCTCCTGCTAGTTTTAATTGGCAAACCACTGTAAGATTCTATGTTAAGTCCTTGTTTATTATTTGTCCTAATTATCTTACTCTACATTCTTTCTTCCAATTTTACTCGGTGAATTATGCGTACCCATAAACTTATGCCTATCCATTTTAACTCATTTAGGTCTACTGTTCTAACAGAGTATTTTGATTAATTTATTTTTAAAAGGTTAGAATGAAGTTTAAAACAAATTACTCAAACTCTTGATAATCTTGTAAAGACGCCTGTAGAAACCCATTTGTTAGAAATGATATGGGTTCTCATTACAGTGACAAATAGAATATTAAACAAAAATATCTTAAGATGATCTCCGCCTAACAAATTCAGAAAGATCTGAAAGTTGTTCATTAAATATTATGATAGATATCGTGAGGAGACATTCACATATGGGACTAACAGAACAAGAACTCACTGTGATAATTTTATATGTTTGTACTCTTTTGTGATTACCTTTTTGATATTCCAAGAGTACGACTTTAATTCAAACTAAAATGCTCTACAAATCAAGGGACCCAGAATGTGGAATGACTTTCCCACCCATGTTAAAGACTGCACCTCACTCAACCATTTTAAGATAAAAACGAAGCACTACCTAATAATTCTCCTGCAACCTAACCTTAACCTTCTATTGTCATCATGTCGTTTTTTTTTTTTAACACGTGTTGTCGACCATATTGTTTTTGTGCTACTTTTTCAGCCATGTTCCCCCCTTTTTTATCTCTTTTTATTTTGTTCTCACCCATTTTTTTTTTTATACTCAATTAGTATTAAGCTTTTTAGTCTTAATGTTTTTCTTGCCCGAAACGCTTTGCGTAATAGGGGCATTAGGCATTGTATGTACTAGCTCTATCTATAAATCTATTTTTGTAAAATCTCTTGTATGTCACACCTGTCCTGGTACCTGTACCTTACAAAATAAAACATTTATTATTTATTTATTATTATGATTTATTATTAATAAATGGGAGTTGAGGGGTGGGTTATATAGGCGAACTAAAAGGGTCAATTAAGAAGGAGCAACGAAAGGGCATCGAAGAACATAGTGAATAAGGACAGAATCTGGCTAGCATACAGAGGATCAAGGAGCACCATAGTCAAATGGGGTAATGTCCATAGCGAGGTCAGCCAACTCCGCCACCGAGATGGGGGAGAGATCCGGGCCATGGAGTGGTGGAATGGTAGAGGGAAACGGACAAGTCGTACATAGTAAAAAACAATTAGGTTTCTTCTAAACTCACAATCTGAAATCCCAGGTTCGAATCCATGCCGGGATATAAATAGTTGGGC
>WNGS01000411.1:14811957-14825993 GCA_020271785.1 Procambarus virginalis
ATCCGTCCTCTCTCTCATGCCAATGATTTTCCCTTATCTGCTGCTGCTGCGAAAGCTTTTGAAGGATTGAAACAAGACATTGCTGAGGCAGTGGTTCGAGCAATCGACCCAACAACTCCTTTCACTGTGGAAACCGATGCTTCAGATCATGCTATTGCCGCTACCCTAACCCAGAATGAACAACCAGTAGCTTTCTTCTCCCGAACACTTTCAAATAGTGAACAAAGGCACTCATCAGTGGAGAAGGAAGCGTATGCCATTGTGGAAGCCCTAAGGAAGTGGCGACACTATCTTATTGGTCGCCATTTTCGGCTTGTGACTGACCAGCGCAGTGTCGCTTTTATGTTTAACTCTAACTCAGCTGGTAAGATTAAAAATGATAAAATTGCTAGATGGCGAGTCGAACTCTCCTGTTACCACTATGACATTGTATATCGCCCAGGTAAAAAGAACATACCAGCTGATGCATTCTCACGTGTATGTGGTGCCACCAGTATGGATGAATTAAAGGAATTGCATGACAATCTGTGTCACCCTGGAGTGTCTCGTATGGCTCATTTTGTCCGATGTCGAAATCTGCCTTATTCTGTGGAGGAAGTGAAGAAGATGACTAATTCTTGCTCTGCATGCTCTGAACTTAAACCTCGGTTTTGCAAGTTTGACTCTGGGCATTTGATTAAAGCTACTCAGCCATTTGAAAGACTCAACATAGATTTTAAAGGACCACTTCCATCACATTCAAGGAATAAATATATCCTTACTGTTGTAGATGAATTCTCTAGATTCCCTTTTGCATTCCCTTGTTCAGATATGACTACTGGTACAGTAATTCAGTGCCTGGTGCAGTTGTTTGCAATCTTTGGTATGCCTGCATATATACACTCTGATAGAGGAACTTCCTTTATGTCGGAGGAGTTGAAAGATTTTCTACTAAAAAGGGGGGTAGCAACTAGCCGTACGACTCCTTACAACCCTAGAGAAAATGGCCAGGCTGAGAAGTACAATGGGATTATTTGGAAGACAGTGCTGCTAGCTCTTAGGACGAGAGGCTTAGATGTATCCCAGTGGGAAGTAGTTCTTCCTGATGCACTCCACTCTATTCGATCACTGTTGTGTACCTCTACAAATTGTACACCACATGAACGATTCTTCCAGCATACAAGAAGGTCTACTTCAGGGCGAACACTACCTACGTGGCTTGCTTGCAGAGGCCCTGTCCTCCTAAAACGTCAGGTGCGTCAAAGCAAAAATGATCCTCTAGTTGATGAGGTTGAGGTCGTAGATGTGAATCCGGAATATGCCCATGTCAAGTTCCCGGATGGCAGGATTACTACTGTATCATTAAGACACCTCGCACCCATGGCCACAGAGGGCTGCGAGAGTTTGGACCCCAATCTCAACATTCAACAGCAACACCCAGCGATTGTGAAAGATGGGGTAAACCCCAACCCGCCTCATCCTGAACGGCCTCATCCTGAACTGCCTCATCCTGAACTACCTCATCCTGAACTACCTCATCCTGGACTACTTCGTTCCGAACCACCTAACTTTGAAACACCTAATTGGAAACCTTTCTCTGATGTAACACTCCCTCGAGAAGGTGGTATGCAGAAACCGACTGGAACACTAGAGGCATCAACTTTGCAGGAGTCCCTTCGACGATCTGGAAGGACGCGAAGTACTCCTACTCATCTTCGGGACTATGTTACTTAAAGCTAGAGGGGGTGAATGTAGTAAAAGTGTTATTGTATTATTGTACCCGGATGGATGCTCGCTTGACTGTTTTGTTTGGATGCTCGCTTGACTGTTTTGTAGTTGTCAGACCAGCTGTGTCGTGCCTGTGTACAGGTTAGTTTATGTTCACTCCTAGTTAATTTCTATTTGTTCTAGTGTTAGTCATGTGTACTTTGCTTATTATATTATATATCTTAAGCACTGTTAGTCTTTATAAGTTTTGTATAATATATGGCTTGTGTATTGCAGGATGTAACTGTACTGTAATTATTTGTTCAATAAAGCCACATGTCTGGCAATGCTTCTCCTTTACCTCAGTCATGCCTTGAGCTAGATGCCAACATGTGATGGTATCCAGAGAAATTTGATTTCAAACCGTTTTCTTTGGCAGCTAAAACATTCATTCGAATATCACTGACTATTTTCTGGGTGTCACTACTATGTGCGTTCAATGCCAGGAGTGCACTCTGCGAGTCACAGTATATAAGTCCACTGCCTTTGTCTTTTAAAAATTCAGTGACAATGTATATGCCTGCAAGTTCAATTTGAGTTGTACTTGCCCAGTCATTGACGCGCTTCATTGCTGTATGTACGAGAGAAGATTGTTCAAATATATTACATGTGCAACCGGTACATCGTCCACCTTCTTCTACAGAACCGTCGGTATAGCACTGATACACATCGTTACCCATACTCTGAATACTCTGTGAGGCTTTTCAGTGTTAACAGTTATAATTATGTAGAGTGCACACTATGTTTGTTGGGTGCATTTACAGTATCAACCGATAATCCCAGTTATCCCATGGAGTAATTGGTTGATTAATCATAGAGTTGGGTACATATTTAATATTTTGATGGAGTTGGCTACCTTGTAGAACCAAAATACATAATCAGATTTCGTTCTTCTATAGATCTCAGGCGAGTGCAGCATATTAGAAAGTTTAGCTTGAAACTTCATGTATTGCCGAGATCTACTCAATGCCTTCACGCCGAAAACTGTGCTAATAGACGAAATTCTCTCACTTATGGTAGGTAATTTTAACTCTGCTCTCATAATAACTATTCTCGTGGACTTTGGAGCCCCAAGGATGAGACGCATAGCTTCATTTTGCAAGGTTTCAATTAAGAGACTTCAGCTCTTTGTTTGTATACAGTGCGAGATGTTGAGCATTGTAGTCAATCACAGAGCGTATAAATGACACACAAAACATTCTAGCCATTCTAGCAAGTCTCACGTTAATTCCATGATTGACACCAACAAGGACCCGCAAGGGCTTTAATCTCCCCTCCCCCCAGTCTCCTCTTGAGAGAAGAAAGGTACCCAGGATCGTTAATGGGGGACACCAAGTAAGTAATTATCAAAAAGAAGGCACCAGACCGGGAAGGCTATGTAGCACCATCAAATGTGCGGGATAATCAGAGGGCGCTAAATATCATCAAGGATGCCAATACGAGAACAGAAACGCATAAGGCGAACGATATCAAAAGTATCAGTCACCAAGAATACTACCGTGAGACAAGCGACCGCGGAGGACGGTCGGAAAACAAGACACGCTCGTCCCGGAAGTCAGGACATTCAAAAAGGATATGCACGACCGTAAGAGGGACAATGCAATTAGGACAATAAGGAGCAGGGCGGCGCTCCATCAAGTGACCATGAGTTAAGCGAGTATGGCCAATACGCAACCTCGCCAGAGCCGTTTCCCATCGCTGGTTACGGTGGTAGGACGACGGCCACGAGGACAAGTGTCCAACTTTTAAGAGAACGTAGTTTGTTACCAGTAACAGACGACCAACAAGCCTGCCAACGGGTAAGAATAGAGGAATGGATAACAGGGTATGAGGGACCAACCCGTCCTCGCAAATTCGTATAGTCAATATTGACTTATTAGTTACGTGCATAGGTGACATACTAAACATAATAGTTTCCCTTGAAAAGCTTCATAGAAAACACCGACCTTACCTAACCTACTTAGTATGTTAAAGTAAGCATCTTATAGCTTCGTAATTACAATTGTTACTTAACCTATTATAGGTATAGGTTAGGTAATAATTGTAATTACGAAGCAATAAGATGCTTATCTTAACATACTAAGTAGGTTAGGTAAGGTCGGTGTTTTCTATGAAGATTTTCAAGTGAAACTTATTATGTTAAGTATGTCACCTATGCACTTATTTAATAAGTCAATATTGACTATACGAATTTGCGAGGACGGGTTGCAGGGACACCAAGGTATCTGCAAGACTCGGTTCTCAAGTGCTCGCCCACCTATATGATAATTGGCTGGTGGAATACCACACGGAATGAGGGCACAAGTTTTCTGTACAGAGATAAGGAGGCCACATTCCTCAGCTCTAGTAGCAAAAACATCGAGCAGAACTTACATGCTAGGCTCGGAGGCAGCCTGTAAACATATATCAATCTTCCTTATTAGTTGGTAGATCTTTAAGTTTATGCATCAGAACCTTGCATAACAAGGAGCTAAGGACCCCTTCTTGTGGACTTCCCAGTTCAAAGTGTTTCTGGGGAAGTAATTATCAAAAGAAGGCACCAAACCGGGGTTTAGCTGGGGAATTTTAGACCCCTCCCAAATCGGGCTCACCAATGCAAGCAATTATCAAAAGGCACCAAACCGGGAAGGCTATGTAGCACCATCAAAGTGAGAAATAATCAGAGGGCGCTAAATATCACCAAGAAAGGTGTTGTACAAAGTTTCGACTCTTTTTTTTTTTTCACGACCTAACCACTTTGATCACGCCAATCAGTACGGCTGGTGCCGCCTCTTAACCTCAAGAAGAGGGGTACGACAGGGATATCTTGAGATGATTTCGGGGTTTAGTGTCCCCGCCCTCGACCAGATCTCCTTTTTGTTGGTTGTAACCCATCCTCCGAATTGACAGTAGTTTAAATTAATACAAAGTGTAATAAGTACATTTCCTTACCGTCATAAATAGTACATAATTGCACTTATGGGGCCGTTACATTTACCTCCCCATTTATTCTAGTTTTCTGTTGACTGAATTTTAGGATGAAGTTTTCAAGTTCAATTCGCTATACACAAGTTTTAAATATCAGGAATTCCTTTCAGTTTTATTGAACGATAGAGATTTTAGAAAAAAAAATGAAAATATCCAGAGTTTCTTTACAATTTATTGACATTTTAGTTTTGTTTTATTAGTTTCATAAAACTAATATCAATATAGCTATAGGTCAAGTACTAATTATAATTAGTAAGCAATAAAATGCTTATCAAACCAAGAATGTTAGGTTAGGTCGTGGTTTCCATTCAGCTTTTCAGGTAAACTTAAATATTCACGATATATTTTAAAGTACAATTCCAGACTGCTATGAATAGTACATAAAATTCACTTGTGCCGTTACAATTACCTCCCCATTTTTTAAAGATGGGCTGCCTTTTTGTTACAGCTGCTTCCTGGAGGGGGGGTGGGTGTAACTCCCATGTACCTATTTACTGCTAGGTAACGGTGAAAAACGTTGTCCATTTCTCCGCCGGGGATCGAACCCAGAGCGCTCGCCACCCAGCTGTCAGGCTCCTCTAGGTTTGCCATTACACTTGCTCTATCTTGCATCAACCTTCTACACCGAAATAGATCTCCTTGCCTCCCTGGTAAGTAGTCTGAACGACTAGATACGTCAATATCAGACTACATAAGCAAAGCCTACGTAGCCATGAAATTTCATAACGGGCAGATTAGACTATTAGTCAGCGGCTACGGGCTGCTTTCTGTGAGAAGAGAGGGGAAGCATTGGTTGCTCTGAAAGCAAATACCAGAGAATTGATTGCTAATAACTCATTTTTATCTGGATTAGGAACATTTAGCAATTGACTTTACTTACTAATCTTTCCGGAATTTGCAGAATCAAACTCGTCCAAGAGGAAAATTAAATTAAAGTATTGTAAATATCTTTAATCCGAGCAGATATACTGCTAGCATATAGAAGGGGCTAATAATGAAACTACAAGAAAATACCTACTATGTATTTTAGTTTCAAGTACAAAAAATAATACAAATTTAAGCACTTTGAAAATTTTGGTCGACATGTTACAAAATTCCTTCATTAAATCATTTAAATGACAAACAAGAATTTTAACTGCTCACTATTCAATAAAACCAGACATCCCATTTACATGAGAACACTGCTTGGCAGTCACTAATAAATTCGACACTAATTGTGATCGTCCCACAGCAGGCACACTTTCATTGTTAACTAACACCACTTCCACAAAAAACCTCTGCACTGTTAACACTGAAGGCTCCTAGAATCCGCCGGAAAGGGCCTTGCGATCATTCAAGTTCCAAGGCTTTGTTAATTCCCACGGATTGAAGCCTTCAAAACTTTTCCCAACACTGCGAAATTGGCTTCTTACACCATTGTCTAAAATCTTCAAATCTGGCTTTGCATACCGTCGTCATAAGAGCCAGACGCAGTAGAAGACAGACGGGATGAGGACTGGGGAGGATTGGCGTTAGTACGTGTCTCCGCTGTTCCAGGTAGCGGCAGCATTGTAGTCGTATCCTTGATCACGCCAATCAGTACGGCTGGTGCCTCGCCTGCTGCCGCCCGTGCTGGCTCTTACCCCCGCCGTACCCTTGCCCGCCTGGTAATAGCCAACAATGCCATAAATAATGAGTCTCGGTGAACGACTAAAAGTACAGGTTTGACCCCAGCATGTTTAGTGACTGGATATGTTGAAACTGACGACTCAACCAACAACACATTGAGCACATCCAAAACTAACTAGGTGTGGGTCAACATGCAGGGATCTAATTCATGACTAAATTATAATTAACCTATTATCTTCAATAAGGAAAATTTCAACATTTATAGAAATTTCAATTTTGACTAATTCATGCAATTATATATAATATTCATGCCATTAACAATAACCACCATAGGCCTGATACTTACCATAATTACTAGAGCCATATCCGTAATCATTATAACCTCCATATCCTCCATAGCCGTAATCCCCATATCCACTGTAGCCACCATAACCACCATAATCATAGCCTCCTGGAACAAAATATAAGAAACTAAAATTAATATGCAGACGTTTTATAAATATTACAATTTCACACTTTTTCAAGCATTAAATAATTTTCAAATTAACTATGACAATGAGGGCAGCCCAGTGCAAGAATCAAAAGTTATTCAGTGCATATCAATTCAATGCAGAAAACTCCTGTTTCTGAAGCAATTGATTCAAGGCAAAATTCTGAAATTTAAATAAATTAGGAGTTTCAAATAGACAATTGAGGGAGATGTCCCTAATCCAAACACCTATACAATCTATGATTTATATTTAAAAATGTCTACTCTTGCATAAAATGTAAAAATATTGGGTGGATGTGGTGGGCTTTACTTGGACATTAGTCTTGCACGATAATTAGGCATATACACTTTGCTATTGTGTATGGTATACAAGTTAGCGATTACATTGTTTATACCTTCTATGTTTCAAGTTGTCATCTTGCACCAAGTTGTGAATGTTGGTTACTTCCACCACTTCTGGTATAATTTCATTTCTTACTGCAACTGTGACCTCATTCTGGTGTCCATCACTTGGCAAGTCTTGACATACAGCAGACTTTCGACTTGTTAGCAGGCAGTTTTTCCTTCCCATAACTTATGGAAAGCCTTACCCTAATAGTTTTCCCCGGAACTAGACACCAATCAGTTAACCAGGTACCAAAATCCAATTACTGCAGAGTGAATACAGGGCAAATGTAAAGATTGGTAGTAAGTCAATCCTCCCTGGCAAAGACTGGGTCAGTACAAATTCATTATTTTGAGTCAGCACCAGTAGTCATGCTTCAGTGATTCTATGCAGGCAGTAAATGGTTAATTTTATAGATCTCGCCTGCTTTCAAAAGTAGAAGAACTGAACTTTCTAAAAAGCACAACACCAGTGCTTTTAAGTACTGTACCTTTATTGGTACAGTACAGAGTTATGTTCTGAAAGTTTTGAGTTGTATTTTCCTGCCTGTTGCCAGTTACATTGTGTTCTAAAGGGTAAGTCTTAACACCATTCCTATACCTATCATGATTTTATTAGAGACCAGGCCTCCTAGTTGGTGGTCTGGGCAACCAGGTTGTTCGATGTGACGGCATGCACTTTACATGAAAATCGCAGCCTGGCTGATCAGGTATTCTTTAAAGGTGTTTGTCAAGCTCTTTTGAATACTGCAAGAAATCAACCTTTGCCAACTGTGGCCTATGTAGAAAGGGAACTGAAGTCTTGGGCCTTTTATGTCCGAGCTCTCAAAATGCCTAGTGCATCTCTAGCTTTTCGATGGGGCTAATTTGCACATCCTGACATACCTTCTGGTCTCATTTCTACGTGCATATTTGTAACTAGTCCTAGTATCTTCAATGTGTGAATGACTATTGCCTCTCCCCCATACCTGTGCTTTAGGAGTCCAGGGAATATTTAAAAATTTATAACCAAGTCCCATTAATTTGGACATTTTATTAAGTGGACTAGTCGAAAAAGTTTTTTGCATGCTCTTCAGGTCGCAATTTCTCCAGCTTAGCATGGGGTAGTGTGCAACAATATTCCACACTTAGAAAGCACTAGTGTCATTAATAGTAGTACTGGTGTGGCATCTCATTTGAAAGTAATTATCAAAAGAAGGCACCAAGCCGGGAAGGCTATGTAGCACCATCAATCGTGTGGAATAATCAGAGTTCAATAAATATCACTAAGATTGCCAATATGAGAACAGAAAAACACGCAAGGCGAACGATATCAAAAGTATCCGATTCGCCAGGAATTCCATCGAGGGACAAGTGAGGGACGGTCAGAAAGCAAGACAAGCTCGTCCTGGAAGTCAGGACATCTCATTTGAAAGGTTATCACTTTTTTTTTTGGAAAGTTTAGTTTTGTGTTCTTTAAAAGTAGTCTTCCAACATGATTACCTATAAATCATTTACATTGCTTTCTATCTTTTCCCATAACACTAACTGGAACTTATCCTCACTAAACATCCTATTTTCTGAGCCTCATTGAAAGAAATTGGAGGATTGCTGTGTCCTATTTTCTACTCTTGAAAATACTAGTGTCATATGCAAAGGATGATACAGTACTATAGTTTGTACATTTATTTTTCCATTACACAAATTGTTGGAATTTATCATTTAACATTACATGTATAGTTTTCCATTAAAGAACTTTGTTGATACAAGAATTCTTTTTTTATCTTCCACCAAAAAAATTTTCTTGTGTTAATCCAATCCAGTCTTCTGTTTTCCCAGCCTGGATTTTCAATGAATCAGCCTTGCGAGGGGAAAAGTAAAAAACTTCATGGAAGTCTACCATGAAATGACCATTAAAAAAATCATGCTGTAAAGTTGATCCTCTTTCAGATCAGCATTTTCCATGGAATTCAAATCTGACACGGATCTAGATGAAGCCTCTCTTGCCACCTCTTACTTGATACCCCCTAGTTTTCATATCCACAGATTTAACATTAAAAGTTAAAACCTGGTAGCTTTTATTCTAGCTCTTTGCTTGCATTGACTCGATCCATGTGGTGGTTAATGTTTGGTGAGGAGGGATGTCTTCAAAGGGTTTGGGAAAGAGGCTGTGTAAGGCAACGGGTGAAGGAACAGGCTCTGGTTTCAGGTGGGTCATCAGGTTTGTGAGCACAAGTTGATTTTGTGGAGGGTGGGGTGGGCACTTCAAAAGTCTGTAGACATTTTAAATATTAACACTATCATCTAAAATATCCAACAATATCAGATTTAATAAAAGCTGAAAAGTCTTGCAAGGTTTGCTAGTGAACTCAAAAATAATTTTAAGACCACTATAAACAAATACAAAATAATATTGTCACATATACTGAAGTCAAATACAGTACTCACCGTATCCACCGTAGCCTCCATAGCCACCTTGATTGTAGCCTCCATAGCCTCCTTGGTTCCATCCATGGCCCCAACCTCTGCCACGACCCCGAACAGCACCTCTTCCTCCTCTCATACCACCACGCATGCCACCCCGCATCATTGAGTCTGGCTTGGGGGTTGCCTTCTTCACATCAACTTCATGGCCATTAATGTTCTGTTTGGGGGTCTTGAGTAGATCTGTCACAACAGCTTCCTGGTCAAAGGTTATAAAGCAGAATCCCTTCCGCTGATTCTTTTGCTTGTCAAAAGGTAATTCCATGTCTATAATATTGCCATACGAACTGAAGAATTTCTTTATGTCATCATCTGTTAACTCTGGTTTGAGACCACCAACAAAGATTTTGCCATGGCGAGCCTTTGCCTTTTTAGGATCTACTTTCTTTCCATTTATAACGTGATCACCCGCATCAATAACCTGCCGAGTAGATTGGATTCTGCTATAAATACATGAATTTACATAAACAATATTAGTATTTATAAACAAAACTTAATCCATGCCATTACAAAAGTAGTCAACTTTCCTTTGACTATCGCTGCAATACAATCAAATTAAGATTGTTGATTATCTAAACTATGTAAAGGTGCTAAAAAGTATCCTTATGCAATGCAGGTGGTCCTTTAGCCTTCAAACACCATTTTTTTCCTAGCTTTCAGATTTTTGAACTTATCACTACCGTATTTATTTCCACTGCATTTATTCTTGAACACTTCTTTTTCACATAAGGTAGTTGCAGTTAACTTATGATCTTTTAACACAAAAACCTAATATTTGCTCTGCATCCATCCACTTAACACTAGTTTTATGCTATCATCCCAGCACAAAAATTTGTGGTTTAAGGAAATTGAAGCAATTATCAAAAGCAAGCACCAAGCTAGGGAGACACTAGACCCATCAGTATTGCAGGATATTCAAAAACGGCTAAATATTACCGAGGATGCCAATACGGGAACAGAGCACAAAAGGTAAGCGGTAATTATCAAAGAAGGCACCAAGCCGGGAAGGCTATGTGCACACAAGGCAAGCATTATCAAAGGTACTAGATTCACCTAGGGACAAAAGCAGAACATACTATTGTCCTGAAAATAGAGACATTCCACAAGGAGGTGCACACCTAAGTGGCAATAAGGAGCAGTGTGGCATTCCATTATGTCCCCACGAGTTAAGTGTGACCAATACGGAATCTAGCCAAAGACATTTACAAACATCTATTATGGTGGTAGGAGGAAGGCCAAGGCCATTCATTTAAGCGTGTAGCTTGTTACCTTTAACCTTAGACAAATGACCCTGCCAGCAGTCTCCAAGGAATAGATGACTGGGTGGAAATCAGAATAAGGAATGCCTTTTTTTGGAAATAGGACAAGTGCAGATAACCACCTTAGTGTCAGCATCTGGACATTCATTTAGGGCAACACCAATTTGGTCAATGTAATGTAATGTAATTATCAAAAGAAGGCACCAAACCAGGAAGGCTATGTAGCACCATCAAAGTGCGAAATAATCAGAGGGCGCTAAATATTACTAAGAAAGCCAATACGAGAACAAAAACGCATAAGGCGAACGATATCAAAAGTATCCGATTCACCTAGAATTCTATCGAGGAACAAGTGACCGCGAGGGACGGTCGGAAAGCAAGACACACGCTCGTCCTGGAAGGCAGGACATTCAACAAGGATATGCATAACCGTAAGAGGGACAACGCAATTCGGACAACAAGGAGCAGGGCGGCGCTCCATTAAGTGACCGTGGGTTAAGCGAGTATGGCCAACCCGCAGCCGTGCTAAAGCAGTTTCCCACCGCCGATTACGGTGGTAGGAGGAAGGCCACGGGGACACACTACGTTTGAGAGTACGCAGTTTGTTACCAACCACAGAGGACCAACAACTCTGCCACCGGGCAAGGATAGAGGAATGAATAACCGGATAAAAGTCAGAATAAGGAAGACCCTTACGGGAGATGGGACAAGAACGGATGGCATCCTTAGCGGCAGCATCTGCACGCTCATTCAAAGAAACCCCAATATGGCTGGGAACCCAGCAAAACTACCGATTTAAACTTGCTAGAAATAAGAAACAGCCATTGCTGAATCTCGATGACCACTGGGTGGACAGGATTGAAGGACCCAAGAGCCATTAGGGCACTACGAGAGTCAACGACAACCACAAAGGAGGAATGAGAATGAGAAAGCAAGAGACGGAGAGCATAGAAATAGCATAAAGTTCCGCCGTAAAGACGCTAGCCTCCGAAGGGAGGCGACACATATAAGTACGGTCAGGAAAAACAACAGAGTAGCCCACACCGTCCGCAGACTTAGACCCATCGGTAAAGATGGAAATAGAGCGGGAGTGCGAAGAAAAGTGCTCAAGGAAGAGGCTTTTCAGAACTGAAGGAGGGGTAAAGGCTTTAGTAATACAAGTCAAGGACGTACAAAACTTGGGAAGGGGGACTCTCCACGGAGGCAGGGAAGGAACAATACGAGGAGAAACATTAGAAAGACGAACAGAAAGAGAATCCTGCAAGCGAGATAACCGGACAGAAAGCGGGAGACAATGAAGAGGAACAGGAGCTACAGGAGGAGAAAAAGTCAAAGCACGACAGAGGCGAGAGGAAGGATGCTGTAAGGACCGCGCAAGATAGCGAAGACAGTAGCGGTCACGGCGGTCCTGGAGAGAGAGAAAGCCAGTGTCAACATACAAACTGAGGGCGGGAGTCGAACGAAAGGCCCAGAGCTGAGACGCAACCCAGTATGGTGCAAAGCATCAAGACGGCGAAGAGTAGAAGGAGAAGCAGAAGAGTAAGCAGGGCAACCATAATCGAGTTTAGACAGGACGAGAGAGGAGTGCAAATATAGGAGCGTGCGTCTATCTGCTCCCCAAGAAGTATGGGACAAAACCTTAAGGAGGTTAAGGGCCTTAGAGCACTCAACTCGGAGGCAAGAGATATGGGCCGACCAAGACAAACGAGTGTCAAAGACTAACCCCAAGAGCTTTGCGGAATCCCTGTACACAATGGGATGACCATAAAGCGACAAAGAGGGACGAAGAACAACATGCTTCCGAGTAAAGGTCATAGCACAAGTCTTAGATGCAGAGAACTTGAAGCCATGATTGGTGGCCCACGACGACACGGCATCAATCGCAAGTTGAAGCCGCCGTTGAAGGAGAGGTGAATCATCACCCTGACAGCAAAGGGTAAGATCATCAACATACAGAGCAGAGAAGACACCAGAAGGAAGAGAAGAAAGAAGACCGTTGAGGGCAACTAGAAAAAGAGTAGTGCTCAGAACACTACCCTGGGGTACACCCTCATACTGCCGAAAAGGGGCAGAGAGAGCAGTACCAAGCCGCACACGAAAGGAACGACGAGAGAGGAAGCTCTGGAGGAAGAGAGGGAGGTTCCCACGAAGGCCAAAAGAATGAAGTTGAGACAGAATGTGATACCGCCAGGTAGTGTCGTAAGCCTTTTCTAGGTCAAAAAGGACGGCAACAACGGAAGTCTTCGCAGCAAAAGCAGTACGAATATAGACCTCCAAGTTTACCAGGACATCCGTTGTGCTGCGGCACTTGCGAAAACCAAATTGAGAAGGAGAGAGGTGGTTATAGTGTTCTAAGAACCACATCAAACGAACGTTAACCATACGTTCAAAGAGCTTGCAGACACAACTCGTGAGGGCAATAGGGCGGAAGTCCTTGGGGGATGACCCGAGAGACCCTGGTTTCCGAACAGGGAGGACAACAGCATCGAGCCAGTCTTCAGGGACTGACGACGACTCCCAGACCCGATTGTACAGACTCAGTAAATACTGAGACGTGCACGGAGGGAGATGGCGGAGCATTTCATAATGAATGCCATCAGAGCCCGCTGCCGTAGAACCAAAGGGCTAGGGCAGATTGAAGTTCAGAGAGAGAGAAGGGATCATTATAGGGAAGGTGGAGAAAAGTACAGAAATTTAAAGGACGAGACTCAAGGAGAGGCTTACGAAGAAGGAAGGATTGGAGATGAGAAACCAGAACTAACAGAGGAGAAATGGGAACCCAGTTCGGTCGCAACCTGCAACGGGTCCGCCACAAGAGCACCATGGAGGCGAAGGACTGGGGAGACATCGGGAATGAACTTGCCCGCAATCTTGCGGATACGTTTCCAGACCAGCGGAAGAGGAGTTTCGGAAGTAACGGTAGAGACATAAGTCGCCCAGCAAGCACGTTTAGCCGCACGGATGGTCCTAGGGCCACCGCACTCGCCTTCCGAAACAAAAGAAAAGACTCACCGTCTGCCGGCGGCGAGTCTCTTCAGGCTGCACGCTTACAGCGGACAGCCCGGCACAGTCCAAATTCCACCAGGGAACGCACTTCGCGTTCCCCGAGAGGAAGAGCG
>WNGS01000411.1:14826003-14842056 GCA_020271785.1 Procambarus virginalis
CCCCAAGAGCTTTGCGGAATCCCTGTACACAATGGGATGACCATAAAGCGACAAAGAGGGACGAAGAACAACATGCTTCCGAGTAAAGGTCATAGCACAAGTCTTAGATGCAGAGAACTTGAAGCCATGATTGGTGGCCCACGACGACACGGCATCAATCGCAAGTTGAAGCCGCCGTTGAAGGAGAGGTGAATCATCACCCTGACAGCAAAGGGTAAGATCATCAACATACAGAGCAGAGAAGACACCAGAAGGAAGAGAAGAAAGAAGACCGTTGAGGGCAACTAGAAAAAGAGTAGTGCTCAGAACACTACCCTGGGGTACACCCTCATACTGCCGAAAAGGGGCAGAGAGAGCAGTACCAAGCCGCACACGAAAGGAACGACGAGAGAGGAAGCTCTGGAGGAAGAGAGGGAGGTTCCCACGAAGGCCAAAAGAATGAAGTTGAGACAGAATGTGATACCGCCAGGTAGTGTCGTAAGCCTTTTCTAGGTCAAAAAGGACGGCAACAACGGAAGTCTTCGCAGCAAAAGCAGTACGAATATAGACCTCCAAGTTTACCAGGACATCCGTTGTGCTGCGGCACTTGCGAAAACCAAATTGAGAAGGAGAGAGGTGGTTATAGTGTTCTAAGAACCACATCAAACGAACGTTAACCATACGTTCAAAGAGCTTGCAGACACAACTCGTGAGGGCAATAGGGCGGAAGTCCTTGGGGGATGACCCGAGAGACCCTGGTTTCCGAACAGGGAGGACAACAGCATCGAGCCAGTCTTCAGGGACTGACGACGACGACTCCCAGACCCGATTGTACAGACTCAGTAATACTGAGACGTGCACGGAGGGAGATGGCGGAGCATTTCATAATGAAATGCCATCAGAGCCCGCTGCCGTAGAACCACAAAGGGCTAGGGCAGATTGAAGTTCAGAGAGAGAAAGGGATCATTATAGGGAATGGAGAAAAGTACAGAAATTAAAGGACGAGACTCAAGGAGAGGCTTACGAAGAAGGAAGGATTGGGGGAGATGAGAACCAGAACTAACAGAGGAGAAATGGGAACCCAGTTCGGTCGCAACCTGCAACGGGTCCGCCACAAGAGCACCATGGAGGCGAAGGACTGGGGAGACATCGGAATGAACTTGCCCGCAATCTTGCGGATACGTTTCCAGACCAGCGGAAGAGGAGTTTCGGAAGTAACGGTAGAGACATAAGTCGCCCAGCAAGCACGTTTAGGCGCACCGCACGATGGTCCTACGGGCCACCGCACTCGCCTTCCGAAACAAAAGAAAAGACTCAACCGTCTGCCGGCGGCGATGTCTCTTCCAGGCTGCACGCTTACAGCGGACAGCCCGAGCACAGTCCAAATTCCACCAGGGACGCACTTTCGCGTTCCCCGAGAGGAATACGAGAATAGAGTGCAGGGCAGCGTCAAAGATAGTGTCATGAAAAGAAGGAAGGCGCGAGGGAGAGGTAAACGGAGAGCTCGGAAATAGTAGCACGGAGAGTAAAAAGGCGCCAGTCAGCCTCGGCAAACCGCCACCGAGGAAGGAGAGAGGAGGGCGAAAGAGAAAAAAGTGACAAGGATAGAAAATGGTCACTGCCATGGAGGTCGTCAAGGACTCGCCACCCGAAATCTAAGGAAGGGATGACGAGCACAGAGAAAGATCGAGACAAGAAAGGAGCGAGTCCGAGAGTCCAAATGAGTGGGCTCACCAGAATTAAGAAGGGATAGGGAAGAAGAGAGGATGAAGGTTCAAGTAGGCGACCCCGGGTGTTTGTCAGCACATCACCCCAAAGGGCATGACGACAATTGAAATCACCCAGCAGGAGCACAGGCTCCGGCAGGAGTCTAGGAGGTGTTTAAGATCGGGAAGAGAAAGTGGGACAGTGGGGGGAATAAATGGAACAAACCGTGTACCATCTACGCACAAAGACCGGGCGGCAGAACAGTGGAGAGCGAGGAAAAAGTAAGGGGACAAAGGGAACATCGGAACGAATCAAGAGAGCAGAGAATTATGGACCCGCGACAGCTGGGGGAGGGAGAAAAGAATAGCCACGGAAGCGACCAGAACGAGAACCAAGCATCGGCTCCTGGAGACAGACACAAGGGGCGAAAACTGTGAGATGAGAAGTTGAAGGTCAAGGAAATTGGCGTAAAATCCACGGATGTTCCACTGAAAGAAGACATCACGAAAGAGAGAGAGAGAGTAACAGAGAGCAAAGAAACAAAGGTGAAGAAGGAACACAGCACGCTAAAAAAGCACAGAGTCAGGATCAGGGTCAGCAAAGTCAGTTTAGGGGCATGGGTAAACTGAGTAAAGAAGGAGGGCAAGAAGCGGAAGGACGGACCAGAGGTGGACGAGCAGGGCCTGGAGGAGAAGGAAGGGGAGGAGGGGAGCAGAAAGAGGGGAGCGCACCTCAGCAAGGGCAGTAACCGAGATGGAACTGGGGGCTAAAGAAACCCCCACAGTAGGAACAGGGGGCACCACCACCGAAGCGGGAGGGAAGGAACGATAGAAGCAGAGATAGGGGCGAAGAAGAAAGCGAAGCTTTCTTACCGACAGGGGAGGAGGAAGGAGAGGACCCAGTTTCCGTTTCTGACTCAAAGAAACAGGCGTCCCAGCAGCAACGTACTGGGCAACAGACTCCAGAGTCTCGATAGGAGAAGAAGAGCGAGAGCGAACAACACAACCATCAGGAGAGCGATGGACGTCGGCCCGCACAGTCAGGCGGCGTGGAGAGCCAAGAGACGGAGGAGAAGGACTAGTAGGAGAGGAAATAGAAGACACAGGAGATGGACAGACTGGGTAGAATGAAGGGGAGCCCTAGACAGAGAACCAGAGGGGGACCCTTCGGGACAGAACTGAGGGAAACAGGGGAGGCGGTGGTGGGCGTGTCTGGGTCTAAGCTCGGAAACGGTTGTGAGACTGAGGAAGGCGGGAAGGACGAGGAGAGGAAGAGCGCACCACTCGAGCATAGGAGACACCAGCGAAAGAGGGGAGACGATGAACTTGGCGTCGGCCTCAGGAAAAGACAAACGGTCCCGGTGCTGCAAGGTGAGGACAGCCGCCTCAAGTTTGTAACGAATACACGCACGGGAGAAGGTAGGGTGGGCCTCACCGCAATTGAGGCAGCGGGCCTGGGGGGAAGTGCACTCTAACTTAGAGTGACCCTCGCTTCCACACAGGGGACAGAGAGAGACAGGACTAGAGCACCTGAGGGTACCATGCCCAAACTTCCAGCACTTACCGCAGAGCCGAGGAGATGGAATATACTCCTGGACGGAGCACCTGGCACCAGCGAGAATAACAGAGGATGGAAGGGTCCTACCATCAAAGGTAACCTTCACAACCCGGAGAGGCAGACGGCGATGACCACGAGGGGGACGAATAAATGTATCCACTTGGAGGACAGAATGACCCTGGGCCTCGAGGACATGTTTGATATCCTCGTGGCAGTCCCTAAGATCCCTAACACCGGTCGCAACATGGTGCGGGAGGAGAACAGTGCCCACACTGGCATTCAACCGGGCGTTCTTCGAGACCCGAACAGGGGTCTCACCAAGGCAGGATAAGGCGGCCAAGCGAGTGGCCGCATCCTGAGAAGGAGCAGCAACGACACGGGTACCAAGACGAGTGGGGTTAAAGGTGACAGAGGCGTCCACGGAATCGACAAGATGCCTATGAAGGGAAAAATCGTCAGGAGGAGTCGAGTCCAAGGGTTGGAGGTCAAAATACTTAGTCCATGTAGCAGGACCAAACAAAGCATGGAACGAAGTAGGATGGGAAGGAAGCATACGAGAGCGGCCGCGGCGGGGACGGCGATGAGAACCCGTAGAGAGAGACGGGTCGAAAGGCGCAGTAGTCGCAAGAAGAGATGGAGCCGTGCAAGGGACGAGACGGTCACCACAGCAGGCTTGGAGCTCGACCCAACCACAGAGGAGGGAGGGGAGCAGGGAGGAAGAGTCCGGTCTGGGCCTAAACCGGGCTCTGCAGTGGAGGCTACAGATCCCGGTCTTCCAGGACGGTCCGACTCAGGGGCCTGGTCGCCCACCCCATGAGCCTGGTTAGAAGTAGTCAAGTCGTCATCCATAAAGCAAACGAATAAAAGAGATGGGACCCGGAACCAAGGGATACCACCTACCAGGGCAGCCAGGGAGGCCGAGCGCGGGCCAGTGCAGGAAGGGTGTGTCGTCCCAGCGGTGCTCCCCTTTTCAACAGGGGAGTCCTACTACTTCGTGCATTCTCCCACACAGGTGCTAAGACCCCAGTCCCCCTATCGCCCTAGCCTGGACACCCAACCATCCACTCAGGGCGGCCTCTCACAGGCGACCCTTCCAGCGGGTGGTCCGATGGCTCACAAGGCCCCTACATGGTGCCCTTCAGCACGTACACCACCCAAAGAGGGGGCAGGTGAGGGGGCACAGGAAACCCACACCGGTCCCAGGGAGGTGTACGTGAGCCCCTCACCACGGCAAGGAGGCACCACGGAGGGGCCAATTTGGTCAAGAGCCCAGCAAAACTCAACTGTCTTAAATCTGCTAAAGAAACAGCCAATATTGGATTTCTACTACCACAGGATATCGCTTCATGTATTTCAGGTTTTATTTCCCATAAATGTTACACTGCCAATACCGAATTTTAAAATCACTGCTGTTCAGCCCAGATTTTTTTTTTCCTATGGTATAGTCCTTACTCGGCTATTATGCTTTGCTGACTGCTTTGATATTTGGGAATTTGCTCTTTTTTTTGGGTGGACAAACACTTCTGTTTCAAGAGTGGTGCCCGTTTTCCAGCCTAAGTGAGCCATCCCTCTTGCCAAACAAGAAAACTGAATTTGACTTCTAAATTTTTGCAATTAATGTTCTTTATTATAGTCTTAAGAAAATATAGTTAAGCAGATCCAATCATGTATTGTGAAAATTTTCAAAATCTGATTTGAAAGCTATAAATGTATCATGTTTTAATTATACAGCTTTGTAAATATTTTCCAATCACTTTAGTTACTAACTATTTTACATTTTCACAGTAAAATACAGAAGATGGTAACACTTATGGCAAGATATTCGAGCATTAAAAATGTAATAATTTTTACCCATTTCTTTACAATAAAGCTCAAAATGTAGTTCTGAATTATGCTAGAAATTGGTAATAAAAGTACTGTAATTATCAAAAGGCACCAAGCCAGGGAAATTATGTAGCAACACCAAAGTTGCCGGTCATTCAAAAGGCCACTAAATATCAAAGGATGCCAATACAAGAGCAAAGGCACCCAAGGGGAGCGATATCAAAAGTACCCGATTCACTAAGCACTATAAAGTGACAGTTGGGAAGCAAGACAAACGTTCTAAAAATCAGGACATTAAACATGCATGACTAATGGCAATAAAAAAAATTGAACAATTACCAAACTGACTGGTAATTTAAGTAAAATATGAAATACTAGATCAATTTACATAATTAATCTAAGCAAATAGAAGTGACAATTGACAGTAAAATGTTAATCAAAATCAAATCCTAGGATAAAGTCATACAGGATGGCCATCACCAGTGGAAGGCAAACAGGTAGAGGCCATCTTTGAGGGGAAGAAAACAATGCGAATGCATATCAGTCAGTATGTACTACCCACAACTTTCTAAACATTTCTCACGGATGCGTATGTCTTTCACAACTAACAGTGCCATCTACATTTTAGCCACCTGTTCCTAGTAAGATTCATTTTAATGGTCAAACTGCAGAGTATCAAGCAGACAAGATAAGCAGAAGGGGTTTAATAAGTGCTTTTAGTGTCATTTGTTGAACTATAAGCACTTTTTTGTGGCTGAATGATTTGAATGAGTGTATCTTGATTGACTTTCAATCACAAATTTAGAAAGTAAACTTAAATGTCCTACACATTGTCTTAAAATTATTAATGGCAAGTCAGACACCATTATCACAAAGCAATGAAAATCCTTTAGGCTAAAACAGTTTTGGTTTCATACTTTGTCAAAGCTAAACCCAGAAAATTGTTTTCCATTTGCAATTTGAAAAAATCATAATTATAAAATAAGTTATTTCAATATAATATGGTCCAAGAAAGTAATAACCAGACTATAAATGTTCCTAGTGCACTGTATATACAGAAATTATATTCAATGGAAATTTATCAAACAAAATATTATATAGAATCACAAAATACTACATTTAGTAGTAGTATATGCATGCAGAGATTTCCATGAAGCTCACCTTATCGACTGCTTCCGCTATGCTAAAGACTATGAACGCAAAACCTCTTGATCGGCCAGTGTTAGGATCGGTTTTAACATTAATACTTTCAATATCGCCATATTTACTGAAGTGTTCACGAAGTTCCTCTGCAAAGGAAAGTTAATTAGTTTCATCCTCGATGGCAAAAAAATATAAATTCATGTACGTTCCTCAGAATGGTTACGCTACATCAATATCAATCAGTAGCAGAACTGGAAATCTCATCATTAAATATTACTAATTTAGAAATTACAAAGTAAAATGCTCGAACATAAAAAATTCGGCAACTATTAAAATTGTAAAAAAAATTAATCACTCACTTTCTGTCGTTTCCCAACTCAGGCCACCAACAAAAAGTTTCCTGAAACAGAGAGGTATTATCAGTAGACCTTCATGGTGATGGGCTGGGTGGAGTGATTTATTCGTGAGGATGTACTTTACCTTAAAGTTGGATTACGGCTTCAAGTTAGGATGGCAGCAATACAAAATCTAACCCACTCCAGCACGACAAGCAAGTTGGCAATAATTAAACTGCCCAGTCTGCTCTATATATTAACTCTGAAAATGTCTGGGCAACAGAGAACAACAAAAAGTTAGGGGGAAAAAATGAATGAATATTAATGCTAATGCTGCAAAGGATTACAGCAAGAACCACTCAGATGACCTTTGCTTCAAGTTGATCATAAATGGAAAGACAGGTAACCGTGTGAAGTTGGACATTAAGGTGAACAAGATAAATACCCTGGTGTCGATGCGAAGCGCTACATGTGGGCAACATTCTTCCCGAAGTAGCGGCCACCTAGAGGAGAGAGGAGTCTCTGTTAGTCCGGGGGCATGGACCACCTGAACCTTCCCTAGAGACGTTACGTTACCTCATTACGTTACCATTGGGCAAGAAGAACACACAGCTGGAGCAAGATGCCCACTGATGTCTGCTTGTTACGTTACAGCTTCATGATGGCAGAAACAGGGCAGCTTTAAGGCAAAACATTCAAAATGCAGGCGAAGTGATCAACACAGCAAATCAGCACACCACCCTTGATTTCCAGTTAACTTTAAATTTAATGTCAACAATTACTCCCAAATTTGCAAATCAAAATCCCATTGTTAACCGATTACAATACTTAAATACAAAGCAAAAAGTGTGATCATTTCCTCTACTTACCTAGTACTTTACTTTACAAATTTTCAAACTTTATTGATGCAGAAACTAAGACAAAAATAATTTAACAATATAAAACCAGCACCAGGATCAGAAACAATTTCACAAAATTTATACAATCTTTGGCATATTTAACCCATTTAATCTCATCGTAGATTCCTTTTAAGTATACAAAATATTACCATATCAGTAATTACATTAGTATAGGTCAGGAACACGGCTTTCATTATATACAGATACTGTACAAGAGAACAAATCTTCATTCCAAATGCACTCATTCCTCCACCAAATAGTACTTAAAATTAACCAACTGAAAATGCCTTTAACAATTATTTGAATCAATGAACAAGTACCTGGTACCTACAGATATTTTATGAATAAGATCAGAAAAAATTATCAAGCACTACATTTAACCTTCAAGATGTGGTTATACATTAATCCCCCAAGGTAAAGCAGTTATGTTCATATAAAAATTATTGCTTAGTTTTATATAAATGTAAATATGATTATAATACATTTAAATTGATGTTGCAAGTTACAAGCATTTTATAGTTTTATAACACATCACTGTGATAAAGGTTGGCATCAAATGACAATCTTTCCCAACAGTGTGAATCCATACCTGGACAATATTACCAGATAATATAGCAGTAAGAGTATGACACCACCTTTGAGCTCTGCCTGTAGAAGATTTGTGTGAAATATAATTGTGCATACTATATTGTGGGCCTATACTGTATTCACTGTCCATTGCATAGTCATAATTCCACGCATTATGACAAGTGATAGGTGAATTAATATATACTGTACCATGTACCTATCACAGCACACCTACATGACCAGCAAGATAAAAAAGGGGGGGGAGGGGGTGGAGCCGAGTGGGAGCGAGATTTCACAAATGTGCGTGTGTGCACGCTCAGGCAAAGTGGCACTTTTGATATTAGCCCTTCTATTATTATCAAAGGTTAACAATGACAATGTTGATAAACTCAATCTGTTTAAACATCAAGCAATTTCACTGCTAAATGTAATCTTTAGTCTGAATAAAGTATGTGTAATACTACTGTAGTTAATATTAAACTTGTGTTGCATTTATAAAAAAGATTTATGGCAAAACAAAAAAATTAAGTGTTGGAGACATGTAGTGATACAATTTAGGGGAAAAAAAACTTTCCCGATTTGGAAAAACCAAGTGTTTTTCCCCTTTCCTGGTTTCCTCAAACCAGGAAAGGAAAAAATTGCAGCAGGAAGGTTTGTAGCAGAATAAGTGTCATCATATGCAAGAGCTGCAGAGTGGCACAGGACAACAGAAAGACTAATGAAATGGGTTTGCCTATTTCACACAAAATGGGTCTTGGCACAGCTAAGCCTATGTCTTGCATCCCAATTAATTGCTGCAAATCTGTCATGGATTGTCATCCAGGCATGTATTCAAACAGGCAGAAAGACTCACTTTACCATAAATGCAAACCCCTAATAAGAACACTACGTTTTGTCAAGACTTCATGAGCACTTTGTTAACCATCACATCCATATAGTTATTATAACTATAATAGTACTTTTGCACATCCCACCCCATTACCACCCCTAGCAGTAACAGATCAGTCGCTTTAAGCAACACTCAGCATTGCGTTAAATGCTTATTTTCGAAATTCACTAAATTTTATAATTATCCTAAAACAATGCTAAGGTACAAATGAAATTGGCTGTAAATATTTTTATACTTTTCAAGTAATTTGCAAAACAAGAAATACTTGCAAGCAGAGCAATTATTGTCTCAAGGAGAGGATAGCTGGATGATGTGATCAATTTGTACCCAGATAAATTGGGTGATCCCCAAATAAGCTCTAAGCACAGTGCTTGTGTATTATCAAAAGTGCAAATAGAATTAACCAAGTCATTCATAGAAATTAGATCGGATGAGCACGGACTCATACGATCAATAAATGCTGAAGATAAAGTGTTACCCTTCGTCCCCAAAATGTTCCACACTATGGATCTATTAAGCAAAAATTTTAACTATAACATGAACATCTACCAAGATAAGTTTTTTTTATACCCTTATCACCATCCTTTATTTTTTTTTAAAGTTAAGCCTAGACTCAAATGGACTAAGTGAACCAAGCCCATTAACCTCCCCCGTCAAAACTAGTGTGCTCAAGATTGTCTGAGCCATGAAGAACACTACAATAAATAGCTAAAGGAGCCAATTCTTAACTTTTTCCTAAGCTACATTTCTGGCACTTAATCTAAAAATTCAAACCTCTATTGAATGAAACATTGAAAAATTGCCACTTACAAAATAAAAACCAACCGCTTCAGATATTTAAACCCGGCAACAATTCCTCCCCTTGTCTACGGATAACGTTCATCTCCGAAATATCCTTGGAATCTAATCCAATGAATAATTATCAAACAATAGATAACAAATTTGGAGACATCCAATGGGCAAATTTAAAACCTATTTAGAGACTAGCGATACAAGATCTTAATTTTTGGGGGTACAATATATTTTCAAACAATTTTATGTAAAAATTAAACATTTTATGCAGCAGTCTTATGGTGGCCGACAACAATTGTAAAATGTAACCAGAAGTGATGGATGCCAGACTCCCATTAGGCAACATCAATATTTAAACGATAGAGCAAATACCTGTAGTGTGATAATTGCATTTCATTTTACCATCATTGTGATCATCATAGCACTTAAATCTCACCAAGCTAAATTTTAATTTCAACTCCCCATACAATGCACATTTTAAAGGGGGGGGGGTCTTCCATGATCCTCCAAATACTGTAAAAATGAACTTGATCCATCAACTAACTTCCCCCAAATCTAGCTCAATTTTTTTTTATGAAATATCTAACTTCTTAATAGGTAATTAAGAGGGTTTCATAATTATTTTCAGAATATTCCCAATGCCCATGCAAAATTCTAATTTCCATCGAATCATGGAAAAAAGTTCATTTAAACCAAAAGCTCGCCATATAATTCTTACAATCCATGAAAATAATGCTTTGTTGCCTTCCCAATTATTCAGCCATCTTGTGAACCATGTACCCCAACCCTTTCAAGAGCAGTTTTCCCTTAAACTTACTTTCCATATGTAAAAACAAAATCCATGTTTTAAGGGCACGATGCCATCGGTACACTGGATGGGTACTGGGGCACTGCATTACTAGACTACAAGAAAATGATCAATAAGCTACACTAAATTTTTGGTTACTCCTGGGTAGTTATCTTCAGTGCTTATGCCTTCAAAGTACAGTAAATGGCTATTATCCCCCCCCCCCTTTCAACCTATATTTTGACCTTTGCCTGCAACAGCTTAGGGAAGAAGTTCTAAGACTCCTGAAGCTGCTCTAGACTAGTAAGACCAGGGGGCCAGATTCACGAAAGCACTTACGCAAGCACTTACGAACCTGTACATTTTTTTCTTAATCTTTGACAGCTTTGCTTACATTTATTAAACAGTTTACAAGCATGAAAACTTCCCATTCAACTGTTATCGTTATAAACAGCCTCCTGGTACTTCAGAGCTCATTAACTGTTTAATAATTGGAAACAAAGCCGCCAAAGATTGAGAAAAGATGTATTGGTTCTTACGTGCTTGCATAAGTGCTTTCATGAATCTGGCCTCAACTCTAAAGGAGGCTGCAGTGCTCAAGATATCACCCCTAAGGTCATAGGCAAAGGTTAAAGCAAAGTTTCAGTGGCAATAATAGCTACTTTCTATACTTTGGAGGCACAGGTAATCAAACATTAAGAGGCACAAAGATTGTTAGTGCTATTGACCAATTGTCTGATCCTAATATGGCTGCAAACTTTTACCATCAACTACAATCTTCAGGTCCTGTTCGCTTCAGATTATTAACTAATGCACTAATCTGTATCGATCTTACTTTACCCTACATCAATACTGTAATACCAAATGAGCTTTCCATTGAACACCCCCTATATCATATACCAAATGAACTTTCCACTGAATACACTCCATTCTGTTAAGAGGTTGCCAACATTTTAAAAACTTACCTAACCTTCCCCAAAATATCCTAACCTAAACTAACTAGGCCCAAGCCTAACCTAACATTGTTTTGACAAGAAAATGAGCCGTTAAAAAATACTATAATTTGACCATACCCTTTTCCACCCCTTCAAAAGCCCTGACCTAATTTTTGGAAAATCTAGAACAAAGTTTACAAATTCACAAAAATGGCAGTCCCAACAACAGGCCTATGGAACAAAAGTACTAATGTAGCAAATAAACATACTTCAGATAAAATAAATCAAATTTTTCGCTTTACAAAAAATTACAAGAAATACTAACGAGGAAATCTCTTCCAAGATTGAAATGCTCCCATGTCCTTGAAACACTTATAAATTGTTTAGACATATCCATATGCTGCAAATTACCATAATTTATCAAACCTCACGAACTCACTCTTTCCACAGAAGTCTCCAAGGAAAGGGATAAGTTCAGTGAAGTCACATTCTGCCAAATTGTTCTGAATCCTGAGCCTGGTAAACATACTTAGTGCACAAATAAGTCCCTCAAGCCTATATTTAAAATTAATCTAGCACAGGAGTGGGGGAACTATGAAGTACTGACGACCGCTAGCCGCTGCAGAGGGGCAAGATACATTAAGCCAAGTTACCTAGTTAAATGTGGGAATCGCAAACAGATAGGGCCCATGCAGCTTAATGACCCAGAAACAATTTTACAAGACTTACGATGGGCCAAGAAGAGGCGAGTTACATTAAAATTAAGTACAAATGCTCAAGTTACCAAACATCTGAAACTAGGCTAGCATGTTGGATGCCACAATATTCGACTACAGAAAATACAATCAACGAGATCGACTTGGGGGTCACAAATTTTAAACAAATTACAGGAAAGATACACAGCGTATAACTGCAGAACGTCTTTTATAATACAATTAACTCATGCTAGCCTATAATTAAAATGAAATTCGACAATGGAAAGCGCATTTCCTTTGTGAATTAAGTCTGCAACTGGTAACCCAATCATACCAAAAAATTTACAATACTGATATAAGGGCACAAAATAAGAAATGCAGCAAGAGCCCAGGACGCTAACCTCGGCAGGGACAACGCTCCCCAACGTTAGGGGTTTATTAACAAACTACCCCCACCCACCCACTTTCATATCAACGCTTCTTTACGTAACTCTACTGTACCTGAAAAACTCCTGGCATGTACAATAACAATAATTCTCACGATTCTAAGTTTGCAAAGAGCCCCAGTGTGAGCGGAGACGACCGTCCGGCATCATACCTATCGTCGTCCCTTCCCGGAGCGTCGGCGGCGCCGCTATCCTGCATGTTGCCCGCGTGGCCCTCGCCGCCTGGTCCTGGCTCTCCGCCACCCCGGCGCCGTTCTCCTGGAAGTCCCCGCCGCTGTAGTCCTCCGTGAAGTCCTGCTGCTCCATCTCCTGGTCCGCCATGAGGTTCTGGGTTGTGTGGGGCGGTTTAAAGATAGCCTCCTCTGGGCGGATCGATTGTGCGTGTTGTGTGCAGACGGCGTAGTGGGGGGGAGAGAGAGAGACTCGCCTTGGTGCTACAGGAGGCTACTGGCCAATCACGTGGCGCGCTGGCCGGCCTCATGGTGCAGCCGGCCAATCGCGAGCCTCATTGGTCTCCCTCATGGTGCGGCGACCAATCACAACGCGCCTAGCTTGCAACTGAGCCTACATCAGGGCGCATGCGTTTGGAAAGGACGCCATGCCCGCGATCCCTGCCTTGAATATATTGATTATTATATGTTGTAATTACTGGAACAATATTTGCTTTCTAAACATTTGCTTTAAAACGATATTTCCTGCTATTTTAATATTAGAAAAGATTCGTTGCAAAATCTTTCTCTGTTAAGTAACTATAATAATTGCGTACATGTGGTGACTGCTCTGAGGCACATGTAAAACCTTTTTCCTGCTCTCTCTCTCTCTCTTTGGATCCTATTGACACATTTCTATGTATTAATTCTTAATATATTTCCACCAATAGATAATTAAAAAATAATTACTGCAATTTATATTTTTATTTGAACACTCATTATTATTTTTAATACGCATTATTAATGCGCATTAATTATTATATTTAATACGCATTATTTTTTATTATTATTATCAAGCTTAGGTATGCACAGCAATGTACTTTTATCCACTAACTAAAAACTCTATATGAAAGATTACAGCGTGCAGATCAAATTACGGGCTATTGATGCCTGTCCCACCTCTGGGTGACTTAATCTTCATTAATCAATCAGCAAAAAAAAAAAAAACGCTATGCGTATTAGTTGCTTTAGGTTTTCTATGTACTAGCTCTATCTATAAATCCAACATTATGTTTGTTAACTCATCATCTATGTACTTTTCCTGAATAAAAAAATTAATTTAATTTTAACTTTTATTTAACTAGTCACGAGTTCATCTAATATCCCCATCCTACAGGATGGTTAGTCATACATGGAATTAGGATAGAACATTGGCCGAACCACTATATGCCTATTAGTGGGTTTGCAAGAAATGTAGGAACACCGGTGTTAAGAACTCCCATGACCCAATGTACCTTCTTGTATATAAATAACTACAAAATACACATGAAATGCGAGGCTGATCTATCAGCCTGCACTAGCAACGTCTCTTCCCAGGTACATATCTTATACTGATACATGAACAAAGGCATCAGCTGAAAAAAAACTGGCCCATCTGGTTTGAAAACAACATATTTACCTTAAATGTTGTAATTAACTAACTTATCAAGACTGCAACTTGCTCAAATACATAGCAAGTTACAGACGTTCCTCTGCCGCTTTACTGAGGCGGAGGAGCATTATATTAGATTAGATTAGATTTTTTATTCAGGTAAAGGTACATACATGGAAGATGACTTACAAACATAATGTTGGAATTTAAAGATAGAGCTAGTACATACAAAACCTAAAGCCACTAGTACGCATAGCGTTTCGGGCAATTTCAATTTCTTTCGGGCAAGATGTGGAAAAACCACTTACAAAAATAAAACTTGTACTAATTGAGATTTAAAGAATGAATTGTACTGAAAAAGTAGTGAAATATGTGACTAGAACCGTCCCAAACCCGAGGAGAACCTCGGTGGATCGAACTCGGTCATAGTCAAAAGTGGTGTGGGAGTCCGTAGAATGGGATGGGTATCGTCAGGGGGGGAAGTTGTGGGTCACAGGGGTAAAATGTATGGGACATTGTGGGTCATGTAGGTATAATGTGTGTGTGTAGGGGTAAGAGGGTGGGATAAGTATGTGGGCATGTGTACATTTTACCTTCTCCAACTTGTTTAGTCTGCCTTTACCAATACAAGACATGACAGGAACGGCACAGTCAATAAAAGATCTCACAGTATGCCATGTGATTACCATTGGAATCTGAAATGTAAAATATGATTAATAATTGTGTACTGTGTGGGTTTGTGAGCCCCTTGAGGGACCTTATACAGACGAGGGTAGAAATAGCCTAAGTTACTCTATCCTTTTGAGATGTACTTTATTTTCTCAATAAACTTACTTGAACTTGATGTGCAGTGACTTAATATCTAACATATTCAAGGATTTAAGTACGGGTGCCGAGTGCTGTCTGGGGCCAGTTTGTTATTGTTCTAATAGTAGATTTGTGTTGAGTAACTTGAGGACGTATATGATTTTGGGTAGTAGAACCCCAAGCACAGATACCATAATTGAGATGAGGATAGATGAGAGTAATATAGCATTACCCTGGCAGGGTGAGGTACATAATATCTGATTTTATAAGGAATACCAATTGTTTTAGAAACCTTTTTAGCTATATTTTGAATGTAGCCCTAGAAATTCAACTTGTTATCAATGAGAACACCAAGGAATTTACCATCTACAGTACTTTGTTACTAATTTGGATATTGTTAATTCTTAGATTAATTAGATCTGAGAATTTATTTTTTGTCAATGTTAAGAGTGAGTTTGCTAGCAGTTAGCCAAAGATGGATTTTATTTAGTTCAGTATTCACTGTGTCATTGAGAATAAGCGGGCTGGAGAAAATGAAGTTTGTGTCATCAGCAAATAAAATTGGCTTGAGGTGTTGAGAGGCATTTGGAAGGTCATTAATGTAGATGAGAAAGAAGAGAGGGCCACGTATACTGCCCTGTGGAACACCAATGGTGATGGGTAGGGTGGGAGAATTAGAATCATTCACATACTGGAGCCTGTCACTGAGGTAACACTGAAGGTATTGGAGGGAGTGACCTCTGACTCACAATGATGTACAGTAATTTAAGAATGTTGTGGTGGTTAACAGTGTCAAAAGCCTTATATAGGTCAACAAATAACTCAACAGGGAACTAATTTTTATTAAGAGCTGCATGTATCAAGTTAATCATACTAATCAGTGCATCACTGGTGCTTTTTTTGAGTATGAAGCCACATTGGCAAGAGCTAAGTACAGTATATTGTGTTTAGCTAGATAAGAGAAAAATTGCTTGTAGATTAGCTTTTCAAAATATTTTAGAGTTTGTTTTGTATTAAAGCAGGTATTATCTCCCCTAATTCCATGTGTGACTAACCATCCTGCGAGATGGGAATAATAGTTGAACCTATAGCTAGTTCTTGATCTACACT
>WNGS01000411.1:14861103-14877272 GCA_020271785.1 Procambarus virginalis
AAGATTTCATGAAAATTGCATGAGGGGGGTTGGGTTAGAGGCTTTATTTTTTAATGTGAGGCACTGGAGCCAACCCTGACTGGCCTGTGTCTGTCCTGTAATGCAGACCATTTCCTCTGCAAAAGTTAAGTGAGGATAGTCTCAAGCACAGGTCCAGATTTTAGACCTTCATAGGCCCCAAACACTGAAAAGATTATGGTACCCCCCACATACTGTATAGTACATATAATTCAAAATAAAAGCAATAGTAAACTGTAAAATACTGTATACTGTACTGTACTGTATATATTCCAATGAATAAATATAATTATTTAACAAAATGCCTATTATTCCATTGCTTTCTTACTTTGAAGATGCATAGCATACTGTACTTTAATTATATTAATCCCCACAGAAATCACATCTCAATGATATCAATGAGAAAATCCACTAGGACTATAGGTGGGTGCAAACCTACGACCCCAGCATAGCCAGTTGTGTACTCTACCACTAGATCACAGCGAACTTTAAAATTATATCACAGATCTATTTTCTGTAGTGTTGAAGTTACTCTTGCCATTTACCTGCACATATTCATGACTTTCTCAAAAATGATGAACTGAATCATTCGGGTTACAGTGATGAGGGTATCTTCTTGTATATATACTGTATAAATAAATACAATACAAAAGTAAATAGTGAGTAGGGAAGATGGTTATAGTGATGAAGATACTGAAGGTGGTCTGGTGATGAAGACAGTATATTTATTGAAGATAATATGTAGTGAAGATGTAAAATGGAGGAAGAAGGGGGGGGGGCCAGGAAAGATGAAGGGAGAGGAGACAAGGGGTTGATGAGCAAAGGAGGATAAGGAATGAGAGGGTAGAAGAAAAGAGGAATAAAATGGGAGAAAGAGGGGTGAAATGGAGGGACAGGCAGGGAAAGACAGATACTGGAGGAAGAGGGAGGAGCAGGTGAGAAAAGACAGATACTGGAGGAGCAGGTGAGAAAAGACAGATACTGGAGGAGCAGGCAGGGAAAGACAGATACTGGAGGAGCAGGGGGGATAGACAGATACTGGAGGAACAGGCAGGGAAAGACAGATACTGGAGGAGCAGGCGGGGATAGATAGATACTAGAGGAGCAGGCGGGGAAAGACAGATACTGGAGGAGCAGGCGGGGAAAGACAGATAATGGAGGAGCAGGCGGGGAAAGACAGATACTGGAGGAGCAGGGGGGATAGACAGATACTGGAGGAGCAGGCGGGGAAAGACAGATACTGGAGGAGCAGGGGGGATAGACAGATACTGGAGGAACAGGCAGGGAAAGACAGATACTGGAGGAGCAGGTGGGGATAGATAGATACTAGAGGAGCAGGCGGGGAAAGACAGATGCTGGAGGAGCAGGCGGGGAAAGACAGATAATGGAGGAGCAGGCGGGAAAAGACAGACACTGGAGGAGCAGGCGGGGATAGACAGATACTGGAGGAGCAGGCGGGGAAAGACAGATACTGGAGGAGCAGGCGGGGATAGACAGATACTGGAGGAGCAGGCGGGGAAAGACAGATACTGGAGGAGCAGGCGGGGAAAGACAGATACAGACCTGGGCACTGCCACATCTCTATGAGGTCATCCAATAAACTCAGCATAGTCATTACTACAGCTAGATATAGACTCGGTTAACTCAGGGAGTTTGCACTACCTGATGCGGTAAACATGATCAAATGTAAACTCTTTATCAGTAACTATTTACATTTCTTATGCCACACCGTAACTGTGACAGAAATCCAGGAGTTTAGGGGCAACTTTGTCACTAATGTTCAAGATCTGTCCATGCATTTTGTGTGTGATAGCAATTTGTTGCCCCCTTTTCCGAGGATCCCCACTGTCATTATTAAGATAATATTTACTTAAGGGAGATGAACCTTGGCATCCACATTCAGGCTACTAGCTTGTGTTCCAACTGGCCCAGAGGCATAGTCTGTACAGCAGGAAGCCTTTTTTGACACACAACGTAACCAACAACCCAGCAATAGGCACTTACTGTGGTTGACACCGCCAACCACAAACATATACACTGCCCTCCTTGCTGCAGCCAAGGCATGTTGAAACCGCTAGCATGATCTGCTCCTTATCAATATTATGGCCTCGGGGTTTGGACACCATCCAATTACTCCAGCAAATGTGTCACTTTATAATATATATACTCTATAACTGTACAAACCCAAGAAGTGCAGTGGTGGCGTAATAGTAACACACACTCCCCACATCTCAGGAGCGACCAGGATGGAGAGCATTGATTAGGTGCAGATGAAAAGTCACAATAACAAGGCTGAAAAATATTGACCAAACCACACACTAGAAATTGAAGAGACGACGACGTTCCGATCCGTCCTGGACCATAGTTTCGAATATCATACCTTACCTTGACCTTGAGGTTACCTTGAGGTGCTTCCGGGGCTTAGCGTCCCCACGACCCGGTCATCGACCAGTCCTCCTGGTTGCTGGACTGATCAACCAGGCAATCATGGTTTCGAATACCAACAGTTTTGAATACTTTGAGACTGTTCTTCTTCCCACTCCTGTACTGATACTCGTCCCTCTCTCTCTCTGGCTTTGCTATATTGATGACATTTTTGCTTTATGGCTTCATGACCTTAGTCTTTTCCAGCCTTTCCTCTCCTCTCTTAACAATCTGGCTCCTTCCATCCATTTCAAAGTTGAGCGGGAATCTAATTCCCTCCTTCCTTTTCTTGACGTTCACATTCACAGCTGTGTTCGGGTTCTCTTTCTCTGTCTATCACAAACCCATGCATAATGGCATGTACATTCACTTCTTTTCCTACCATCCTGTTAAGAAAAGTGTCCTCATCTCTCTTTTCCTCCGTGCTCTACGCATCAGCGATCCTCAGTTTCTTGATTCTGAAATTTACTTTATCTACAAATCATTCTCTCGCCTTGGTTACCCTTTACATTTTATCAACTGTGCCTACTCTCAAGCTTAACGAAATTTCTTTCATCGTAAACCTGCTTCCAGACCTTTTAGCACTGTGCTCTGCCTTTCCCTTCATATCTGAACTCAAAACTCTTACCAATATCTTTCGTCCTCTTGACATAAGCTCGCCTTTCGACTATCTAACAATCTTTGTAGTAATCTGGTTCACACTGCTGCTCCTGCTTCTAATGCTGCTGGTGTCTACTCTATTTCCTGTTTGTCTTGTCCTCTCCAATACTTTGGGGAAACTGGCCACACACTTAATGACAGAGTTAAGGAACACAAAAGAAGTGTCAAGTCTGCAGACACAAACAATGCTTTCTTCTGTCATGTTAGGGATTCTGGTCATCCTATTGATTGGTCTTCCTCTAAAAAAATCTTTCCTGACTCTACACAAATGCCGTCTTGTTGAATCGGCTCCGATACACAACCAACCCAACATGAACCTTAGTTCTGGCTTTGTTGCTGTTGACTCTTCCCTTTCACAGTACTGTACATACTCAAATGTTCTAAACTTTCTAACAAACGTGACCTAACATATGCCTACCATTCATTTTTCTTTTTCTTGTTTCTCTCACGTTCCCATTCTTAAATCCTATTATTACACCCAATATTACACCTTACTTTCCGTGCCTTTTGCATTGCTCTTTTCTTCCCCTAAACTTTGTCTCATCACCTCTCTTGCCTTACTTAATGCCCTTGCTTCCCTCGTCTCATCACAATCGACTTGATAATGGTCCAGGACGGACCGAAACATCGTCGTCTCTTCAATTTCTAGTGTGTGGTCTGGTCAACATTGACAAGGTGTCAATCTTGATCTGTTCTCTGTTCACCCAGCAGTAATTGGGTACTTGGTTATTGACAGATTGGCGGGTCGTGTTCCAAGGAAACTAGTGGATAAGACTGACCATGAGCTGTGGGAAGAGTAAGCCCTCAGTCAACAGTCGTCTGTTGCTACACTCACCTGTGCAACAAAAATAAATGAAAAGAGCGAGAGCACGGAGGGTCCTGTGTTGACATGCTCGGAGTGTGCGGGCTGGTCGGTTGTCTCTCATCAGCTCCTCTGACATTTTCTATAATCTCTTCTGTGTTGTAAGTGGGGGACTATTGACATTCTAATGTAAATGAATTTTAAAGTCTTGTTCTTAAGCCCATTATGTACTACTGAATGTTTTTCCACTACCGCGCACGGGATCAGTATGGGGTGCGTAATAAATGAATTAAGCCGAAATTGCTGCAGGCTGATGAGCTGCCAAGCTTCGAGATATTAAGTATTTTGTTATTATAACAAATTCTGCTTTCAGACAACACTCAGCCCCTTTTTTAACTCTCTAAACAGCTAAACATAATCTCACACCACAAATTCTCTTGTGTCAACTACATTTACAAAACCCCTGTTCTTAAATGCAACCCTGCTCTGAAACTCTCCCTGGACAGATGTAATAGGACCCATTATCACCACACCAGAAATAAATATCTCTTTGATATCCCAAGAGTCAAACTTAATCTGTGTAACACCTTATGCAAATAAGAGACCTAGTCTATGGAACTTACTCCCTAATGAATTGAAAAGCTGTCCAACTTTTGCATCATTCAAAACAAACTAAAAAGTACCTAATTTCATCTTCATAGTTTTTTACCTTGTTGCTTTAAAATCTGAGAGCTTGATTGAACTTCAGTACACCCGAGAACTTCAACAAGATCTTGTAGATCTGAGGCAAAGTGAAATTGACACCAGTAATGCCATCTATCATCATACTATCATGCAAGAGGAGCCACACATCTATGGTTCATCCAATAAAATTAGCAGACTTCTAGATGTTACGACTGTTACTACTGCTCGGCTTAGACTCGGTTACAAGTATCTCTGGGAATTCTCATTATCTGCTGATGTAAACCTGACCAAATGTAAACTGTGTCAACAAAATTATTCGCACACCCTCCGTCACTATGTGATGGAGTGCGAAAAGATACGTGAATTCAGAGACAATTCTATAACCATGTACCAACGATGTGTCAATATTTCATTCAAAATGATCTGCTACCAGAAATTTTAGCCAAATATCCCCAGTTTGCTAANGTAATGTTTTATCTGTCTCTTAATGTAAGGAAAACAATTATGTTGTGTCTGTATGTATATGATGGTAAATTCCCAAGAACAAATGGTCTGCATTTATACTTAATGTTTACATCTTACGGTAGCTTTCTATTTTATCACGCATGTTATTGTTTACAGCACCTTGGCTCCAAGGCAACACTATAAATATTATAAGAAGGTTGGTATGAAAAGCAAGTGTGTTTTGCACACCTGAGGTGGTGTCAAAACAAACCATTCAAGAAACAAGCTATAAAAGTGGCCTCAACATGAAAAGGTTAATAATATATTACTCTAAATATAATTTGTACTGTATTTATAATAATACTACATTGCATCAAATAATAGGATTATTTTACATACATAATTGTTATAAAACCCATTATTAAATCATACAATTAAGTTAAAATAAATAATTTGTCAATTATTCCCAGACTTAGCAATTGGTTTAATGCAGATTTTCTTCAGTGATGACCAGGTCATTTCTATTGAAAACATTTAGTGATAAGCCTGCAGTAAATTTAAGCCTACTTTAATACAGTATTGTTTTATATTATTGTACTACACTATATTAAAAAAAAAAGTAATTTCTTGGAGGGGCCTTCTTGGCAGCTCCCCACCCTTACCTACTGGGAATTAGGACCAGATTTTAGCGCACACTACAAGGTGACTAGAGTTTGGGGATCAAAGATCAACCCAAAATTTAAAAATCCACAAGAGGCCCAGGTGCAAAAAAAAAAATGCTTGAAGAAAATTATGTAGCCAAAAGTAACATGGCAGAAGATCATTGCTACATCCAGGGTATCCAAAAACTCTCTCACTCACCTGGTCTCAGCCTCAGGAGAGGCATGGAACCTCCCGACTGTATAATGAGTGAGCATTACAGCATCTTCATAAGTACTTGCTCTCAAGATTCCTGAGTATATTGTGCAATCTCAAGCTCTTTGGTGTATCTGTTTGTGTTCAGTCCAGTGTCTCAGGGCCTGCTCATCTGTGTTCTTATTACTCCACAGCATCATTTCTGATTTATTGAACAAGGGTGTGCTCATGGAAACTCCATCCTTGTAGAGGGTGTCCCAGTTCTACCTCATACCCTGGATTTATCAGAACTCAATGGAGTTTTTCTTTAACTTGGATCTTTGAGAAGCCTATTAGCACAATTCCATACACCTAGAGCCCAACCACTTAGGCTAGACATTAGAGCGACGGTCTCACTTCATGCAGGTTGGTGTCCAATCCCCGGCCGTCCAAGTTGTTGGGCACCATTCCTTTCCCCCGTCCCATCCCAAATCTTTACCCTTACCATTTCCCAGTGCTATATAGTCGTAATGGCTTGACACTTCTCCTGATAGTTCGCTCCCCTCCCTCCATACACCTGGAATTCAGGGATTGACTATGGTTCAGAGTATCTCTTGTACCCCTTTCAGGCTCTGCTGTTTGGTCTCAACCTGACACTCCAGAATTTTTATCAGACTACCTAGTGTGACCTTTAGACACCTTCATTTTCAGGGGATCCAAGTTCTGGCCTACCAAGTTATTTGGTAAGTGTGTGTCCCAGTTGTTCAGTTTGTCTGCTAGCCATGGATCTGGTTCTTACCTAGATGGCCTGCTTTGGTTTTCTGGTCAAATGGTAGAAGTCTTTGTTGGTGCCCTCTCAGGTCCTGACAAGGCTGGGATTGGTCTGGGATATCAGGAGAGCTGCCTCCTCTCTCCCTCTCATGGTTGCTCCTGCTGCAGCTGCACTGCTGTCTCTAGCAGGTGCTGGGAAGGTCTCTTGCTTTACACTTGAGACAGTTAATGTTTTTATTGGATACCCTGAACTTTGCCTCTGTAGTTTACTCTCTGGACCATATTTGGTTAAATGATCTTTACTGCATTCTCCAGTGGGTGTTCTTTCAAAATGGTTAGGACTGTGCAGTGCATGTTCCACTTCACCTGAGGGGAAATCTTGTATCACTATTTTTCTCTTTGGATTTTTGGGGTTCAGATCCATGGCACCCTCCTCCTACATTACTTAAGCCTATAAAGAGACTCTCTCCCATTTAGAGTGGTGGTGTCACCCACCCTTCTTCCAGCTGGCATTACTGTTTTTTCACCTCTGGCCAACTTGTGCTCCTCTCCAGAGAGCTACATTCTGGTCCTGGCTCCCAATAGGCAACAGTCTCAGAGTCCCGGTGCATCTTCCTAAAGCATAGCGTCTGTAAACAATGTAGTGTGGCAAGATTGTTTTCTTATGAATATTTTATATACATAAATAAATAATGCAGGTGATAAAAATCTAGCTAGAAAAGTTTCCATTTCCCTACTGGTATCCACCACAACGACTTCCAGCCAAAATTTATAATAATTTGACTTATAACGGCAAGTTTCAGTGTTTCATACTACTGTAAAATTTATAGTTGTAAGTTCAAATGCTGAGCATTGAAACCAGTATCCACATTCCTAATGTATTTGGAATGAATTGCATTTTTACAGCCCATCCTCCTGTTCTAATAGTACTTATAGGAAGGATGAGGACCATATTATTTATACCTATGTACAACGCAATTAGAAAGCAGACATCGGTACTACTGAATGTGGACAAACTGGAAAATTATTTACTAATGTTGCAAAGACAAACTAAACTAACCTAACCTTCCTAGGCCTAATACATGCTATCTGAGGCTAATATAGCACATGTGTGTGCTATACTAGGCCTAGGAATATTTATGTTTGTTTTTAGCTTCATTTTTTTAGGACTATAAAGTGAATAGTACAAAATTCTACTATCTAATTGCTCAGTACATCAATATTTGTGCTATGGTGCACATGGTTACAAAAAGTACTATCTAAACAGGAGGATGGGTCGGATTTTATCACTTGTTTAAGCAACATTTTTTCATTAATAAAGGAGCCATCTGTAATTATAGTATACATGTTAGAGTACACATATGTAGGATTGACATTTCTATGGTTTTAGGATATGACGTACATGTTTATAAGAGATAATTACTTTAATATACCACAATGATATGTACCATTTGGTTTACATATTTCAAACTAACCTGCAAGCAAATATTTTAGATGATGTATATAATGAAATGCCTTGTTCCAAGGTTGGCCATTTTTATGTACTACTGTTCTGTATAGAGATAAATATAAATCTAGCATATTTTTGCATAAGCCATTTTGTAAGTGTGCGATTAACTTATATATATATATATATACATTTCACTCTAATATCTGTATGACTGTACTTTAGTTTGACTTAAAGTGATGTATAATTATTATTGGTTAACATTATACTGTAGTTTCCCATAGTCAGGGACAAGAAGCCTATTAGGCTTATCCCGGTCTCCTAGGTCTGATGACCTTCCCCAGAATGCAACCCAAACAGCTGCCTAATTCCCAAGAATCTAATTACTGTTAGATAAATAGAGGCATCAAATGAAAGCACTGTAAACATGCCTAGGAATTGAACCTGGAATCCTTGGTTGCGAGTTGAAGACGCAGTCCACTCTACATGGATGATACTGACGTCAGTTTTTTATATATAAAGTCTTAAGCAGTATTTCTGTTCTTGGAAACTGTATCTTCATACTGTATATAGTATATTATAATTTATAATTCCTATTGTTGTGGACAAGAAGACTGTACTATACAGCTTATATTTATGCCTCTCCCTTCCCCCAAGGTTAAGTACTCACCTTTCCCAGGATGCAACCCACAGCAGCTACCTAATGCCTGAGAACATATTTACCACTGCTAGGTGAATAGAATCATTAGGTGATTGGAAACATGCCCAACCATTTTGGCCCCCACCCATGTATTAAACCCAGGGATTGTGAGTTAAGAACATAGACCACTGTACTTCTGTGGCAGCTCCTCAGTGCACTGATTCTTGCTATCATAGATACCCACAAAACTACCAGGCCTCTGGACTTGTGTAAGCCTATTATTAACCAGGAACAGAATTTAGTGTGCTCAAAGAGACAAGGGAAGCACTGGGGTCTGAGATCACCAAACTGAGTAAAGCCATCCAGAGCAAGAAACAAAAACTACATATCCTGATTAGAGAGCAAAATGGAAACAACTAAAGTGGTAATGTGTTCAATATCAACAAACCATGCACCAGTGTCCAAGTGCACCACCAGATGGCAGCTGATGTCACACAAGGGTTCAACCAGCCTCCTTACTGCGCACACATTCCTCTCTCGTCCTATCTAAACTCGATTATGGTTGCCCTGGTTACTCGTCTGCATCTCCTCCTACTCTTCACCGTCTTGATGCTTTGCACCATACTGGCTTGCGCCTCAACAAGTCTTTCGTTCAACTCCCGCCCTCAGCACGTATGTTGACACTGGCTTCCTATCTCTTCAGGATTGCCGTGATCGCTACTGTCTTCACTATCTTGTGCAGTCCTTGCAACATCCTCACTCTCGCCTCTATCGTACTTTGACATTTACCCCTCCTGTAGTTCCTGTTCTTCACCACCACCACCCTCTTTCTGTCCGGTTATCTCGCTTACAGGATTCTCTTACGATTCGTATTACCAATGTTTCTCCTCGTATCGTTCCGTCCTTGCCCCCGTGGAGGGTCCCCCTTCCTAAATTTTGTACATCCCAGACCTGTATTACTAAAGCTTTTACCCCTCCTACAGTTCTGAAACACATTTTCCTTGAACACTTTTCTTCACACTCCCACTCCGTTTCCATCTTCACCAATGGGTCTAAGTCTGCGGACGGTGTAGGCTTCTCTGTTATTTTTCCTGACCACACTTGTATGTGTCGCCTGCCGCCGGAGACTAGCATCTTCACAGCAGAACTTTATGCCATTCTCTATGCTCTTTGTCTCCTGCTTTCTCGTTGTTAATCCTCCTTTGTGGTTCTAGTTGACTCTTGTAGTGCCCTCATGGTTCTAGGGTCCTTTAACACAGTCCATCCGGTGGTCGTCGAGATTCAATATTGGCTGTTTCTTATCTCCAGTAAATTTTAATCAGTAGTTTTGCTGGGTTCCCAGCCATATTGGCATTTCTTTAAATGAGCGTGTGGATGTTGCCACTAGGGAAGCTACCCACTCGTGTCCCATCTCCCGTAAAGGTATATCTTATTCCAACTTTTACCCAGTTATTCATTCCTCCATCCTTGCCCGTTGGCAGGGTTGTTGGTAACAAACTGCGTACTTTTAAGTGTAGTGTGTCTCCATGGCCTTTCTCTTACCACCGTAACCGGCGATGGGAAAAGGCTCTGGAGAGGGCGTATTGGCCATACACGCTTAACTCACGGTCACTTAATGGAGTGCCGCCCTGCTGCTTATTGTCCAAATTGCATTGTCCCTCTTACAGTCATGCACATCCTTGTTGAATGTCCTGACTTCCAGGACGAGCGTGTGTCTTGTTTTCCGACTGTCCCCCGCGGTCGCTTGTCCCTCGATAGAATTCTTGGTGAATCGAATACTTTTGATATCATTCGCCTTATGCGTTTCTGTTCTCGTATTGGCATCCTTGGTGATATTTAGTGCCCTCTGATTATTTCGCACATTTGTTGGTGCTACATAGCCTTCCCGGTTTGGTGCCTTCTTTTGATAATTACTTACTGCGCACATGTGCCTGGTGCTAAACTCGCAAATCTTCCCTTCCTTGCCAGGTGATTCTGGTTCCTTCTCATCCTTCTATCTCTAACCTCTGTACGACCATTCAGTTGTTGGACAAGACTTTCATTGCAGTTACTTAATCCCACTGGATGCTTCCTGAATGTTTATGGCTCCGAGGAAGGACTCTATGGATCCAAGGTTTATCCTTGCTACAATATTTCCTTTCTCAATGCTTGCAAGAAATGTCCAATTTTCTGAATGTCCACTGTTTACCAGATTTCAACTTAGACTTTGCTCTTTCCCTTAGATCTGTGAGGCACTGTTATGTTCTGGGTCACCCACAATTCAGGGATTGACCACGGTTCAAAGTGAGCTATATCTGGTACCATCTTTTGAACTCTTCCCTCTGGGTTAAACATTTCACTCAATCTTTAGACTTTATCAGGTGGTGCTTTGCCATTTCCAGGCTCTGGTGTATCTCGGTGATTGGCTAGTTTGGGTTCCCAGTCATCACAGTTGACCGTTAGCTAGGTATATGATATGGTGCTTATACACTTACAATGATTTGGGTTCCAAATCAACTGCTAAAAGCATCATTTGACTCCTTCCTTCCTTCCTGGTCATTGATATTGTTGGGGTAGGTCTGTTACTTAACCTCTCAACTGCGCCAGCCAACAAATGTCATTTTGAGAGTTGTCTTTTTTTTTTTTTAATCAAGCTATATTTTAATGTTTTTTAATGTTTTCATCACTCTTTGTGTTTTGAAATGAAAAATAGTTTAGTTTGGAAACATTTTGACCTTAACACTATCTGAACATTTATATAAAAAAAATATGTCCTTAACAATTGCACTTTGAAGTTTTTGCCAATAAGAGGTGGGCAGTGGAGGGGTTAAGGCTGTGGCACCATCTCTAGCTAGTATTACATGGCCCTTGTCTTTTCTGTCAGAACTTCAAGTGCTTTCTGGGTTACCTGAACTACACTTGCATGGTCTTTCCATTAGGTTGGATTGACTGTAGCTGAGAGCATTCTAAAACTTTCTGCATGGATTAGTGTTTTACCACTATTAAAACTGTGTGATACAGCCTCCATGTACCTTACAGAGGCTTGTACATCATTACAGTACTTTCTTCTTTGGACATCGGTCCTGTATTATCCCTCACTCCTTGCTAGAGTTGTTCATCAACATGTTGGGTCTTGGCCTTAGTTTTATCTCCATGTCTCACTGTGCCAGAACACAGGTTGTGGTACCCTTGCCTGCAGCCAGCCCATACCATAATGAGGGAAAGTTACAACAGTTTGGGTAGTGTTTCATCACATCCCTCTCCTACAGGGCTCTGCGATTTGGCTTCACTCAAATTGCACGTCAGTGCTCTACTGCCTCAATAGAGGGGAAGGCTCCAGTTGCTCCCTTCTCTTATGGGAGGCTTCTCTCTCTTGATAGTCTCATTTCTGTACTCTGGGGATTTCCTCCTCAGTGTGGTCCACAGTCGGAAAATGTCCAATGTTCTCGCTAATGGACTCTTCCATTTCCTCAGGTGGATCTACTCACCTCTGCATGGAGTCATTAGTTGCCTTTACATGTCACAGGTTGGGCCTCTGAAAAATCTATTTCTGTTAAGCAGCAAAGGGAGTCATGGAGTTCTATCAACAATGAGTATAAGAAATACTGCCAGAACAACCGTGGACATCTTCAAGAGAAACCTAGATAGTTTTCTTCAAGGAGTGCTGGATCAACCGGGCTGTGGTGGATATGTAGGCCTGCGGGCTACATATCCACCACAAGCAACAGCCTGGTGGACCAAGCTCTCAAGTCAGGGCCAGGCTTGGGAAGTAGAACAACTCCCTGAACCCCATGAAATGGGTAGGAGTAGGAACTCCCTGCTGGCTCCACAGCTTCTTCTATGCTGGGCCTCAACTTGGCACTTTCCCCTAATCACCCTCTTGATTACCCTCTACCCCCTTCCCTTGTCACTTCTTTATTCCTTGGTAATTCCTCAGATTGTGAAGACATGCTTTATATCTCCATTGCTCTTACATGTTTAAAAAAGTTTATATCAATTTGAGGTATACTGTACCTCATTATCACCACAGAGAGCAGCAAAGAACCAATGCTTCTTTCCGTTGTACATAACTCATCAAGCAAGCCTGCCACTCCTCCATCTTGAGTAGGCTTCTTTGCCTTGTTTTGGGTTATCCCTGAGGTGTGCAAACACTGTATTGTACCATGGTGGTCATTGTCCTTGATTATTTTCTGTTTCCCCTGTAAACTAAGCTAAGGCAGTATCAGTAAAATGTTTGCCTATAATTTTCTTGTTCTGACATTAAGAACAGTCACACAAGTTGAGGGTTGTATTATGCAAAAGGAAAAAATAAGCTATATAATTTAATTGTTGTTCAAAATACTGTCTCTTTGGACTTGTACCAAAGGCAAAACAACTTTGGATGACTTACTGGAAATTATGTTAAACAATGTTTAAAGCAATCTAAACTATTCTTTGCATATCAACTACAGTACAGTACTGTAATTGTTTCATATACAGTGGCACCTCGATTAACGAGTTTAATCCGTTCCGGCACCGAGCTCATCATGTGGAAAACTCATCTTGCGAAACAACAAAACTGTAGTAAAAGGTGTCCGAGAACCAGCAGAAACGCTTGTTAATCGAGGAAAAGCTCGTTAGTAGAGACAAATGTTCTTCAAGTGGCTCGCTCATTACTCAAAATGCTCGTAGATAGAGCTGCTCGTTAATCGAGGTGCCACATATTTAAACAATTTAAAAGTTCATATTATAAAAGGTTGCACATGGAAAAACCACCTTTTATTGTAAACATTATGCATTCTATGAAAATGCACATAAATATGCACATGCACGCAGTGATGTGCACACATGCATGTACACAATCACAGTGTATGCACAGAAATACCTGTAAGCTTCTCGGCCACAAGTGATAGTGACCGTCAGGTAAATATATTCTCAGATTTACTGAGCATATTTATTAAAAGACAAGCTTGTGTAAATACTTGATAAAGAAAATGTGTTATATTTATTTTATGGCAAATAACCAGGTTTATGCTTATACTGTATAATTAAATTTCATAGTACAGTACAGTACATGTATGGTGTTTTTATACGTATGCTGTTCTGTACAACAAGAATGTGCGATTATTTGTCGTCACATTTGCAATAGTCCTATTTGTGTTTTGACATACTGTTTCCAGTCTCAGTTTTATTAATATTCAACCGATTAAAAATAAACCACACAGCAACATTTATGGTATTTTTACTGCCTATATTAACTAAATTTAAAGAATAGAAGTTTTTCCAAGATGGGAAATCTTGGAAAAAGATTTCCAATTGTTCTGACTTTCCAATACTTTTCCAAGATGGGAAATCATCCATAAATGTGTGAAAACCCCCTCCTACAATTACATTATGTGGATACATTTATGAAAAGACCACTCTAGACATACAGTATGACTAGTTTTATCGATTGCACCTTGGATCAACAAACAGTGGATCCCAATGATTATCCACACAGTAATACTGTGTGGATAATCATTGTACTGTATAGTAATTAGAAAGCACCAGCTAATCTAATGTCCTGAATGAATACATGAGACATGAGTGTCACTAATTGTCATTCTTGTCAACTTAAATGGTAGTCTGACTGCTAGGATGACTCCTTATTCTTGTGCTAATCTAAAAATTAAACGAATAGCCATTAGTATTTTAAGTAAATGAGATGTCAGATTTTCATAATTACAGGAATTTATAAGCAAAACCCAATTTCCTTAAATTTCTATAGTGAAAAACAAGACATAAGCTGCAGTCACCCTGGGGGGAACCAAAACGTCAATTGTATAAGCCGTTATCTAATGATTGAAGTTCTAGGAAGTCAGTTATAATAGACCTGAGAAAGTGAAATTTACCCTAGCAATTTTATATATAATCTACAGTACTCTAGAGTACAGTATATCAATAAGAGAGAGACTGTCTTGTTTGTCCAAGGATGGAGGCCAGATGCTCGGGCAGCCCTGGATTAACCATGAAGCACAATACGCAAGTGTTTTGGGCCACAAGTAATCAGGAGCCCCATAAACAACATTTCCAGTACTGTACCAGATTTACAATGGACCATGGTGCAGTGTTCCAACTGAACAAGAGCCCATAAAATGGTGGCCCCATAATAAATGAAAAATATTAACATTAATGAGAAAATCCACCAGGACTATAGGTGGGTGCAAACCTACAACCCCAGCATAGCCAGTCGCGTACTCTACCACTGGACCACCGCTGACTTGTAAGTCATACAACTGGATTTCTACCGAAATCACAGAATGTCTGGAGGCCCCTACTGAAGCAAGTCCAAGTTTTTACGTATGACTCACAAGCACTCGGGTGGAAGCGCAAAGTAGTCTTACACCTTATGCCCCAACTTCAGAAACACACAGAAGTCACATTAACGTGATATATATCAATGAGAAGAACCACTAGGACTAGGTGGGCACAAACCTACACACCTTTCCACCAGAGTGCTTATGGGTCATACGTAAAAACTTGCACTTGCTTCAGAAGGGGCCTCCAGATTTCCTGCGATTTCAGTAGAAATCCAGATGTATGATTTTTTTACAAGTTCGCTGTGATCTAGTGGTAGAGTACACAACTGGCTATGCTGGGGTCGTAGGTTTGCACCCACCTATAGTCCTAGTGGATTTTCTCATTGATATCATTGAGATGTGATTTCTGTGGGGATTAACATTAATATAATTAAAGTACAGTATGCTATGCATCTTCAAAGTAAGAAAGCAATGGAATAATAGGCATTTTGTTAAATAATTATATTTATTCATTGGAATATATACAGTACAGTACAGTATACAGTATTTTACAGTTTACTATTGCTTTTATTTTGAATTATATGTACTATACAGTATGTGGGGGGTACCATAATCTTTTCAGTGTTTGGGGCCTATGAAGGTCTAAAATCTGGACCTGTGCTTGAGACTATCCTCACTTAACTTTTGCAGAGGAAATGGTCTGCATTACAGGACAGACACAGGCCAGTCAGGGTTGGCTCCAGTGCCTCACATTAAAAAATAAAGCCTCTAACCCAACCCCCCTCATGCAATTTTCATGAAGTCTTTAAAATTATATCACAGATCTATTTTCTGTAGTGTTGAAGTTACTCTTGCCATTTACCTGCACATATTCATGACTTTCTCAAAAATGATGAACTGAATTCATTCGGGTTACAGTGATGAGGGTATCTTCTTGTATATATACTGTATAAATAAATACAATACAAAAGTAAATAGTGAGTAGGGAAGATGGTTATAGTGATGAAGATACTGAAGGTGGTCTGGTGATTTTTCGGGGGGATTTTTGGCTATTTGAACATAAAAGTTGTTATATATCTCGCCATGGGCCCCAAGAAAGCCAGTGGTAAGGTTCAAGGCGAGACAACACATGTGAGAATGACCATTGAGAAAAAACAAGAGATCATTCTAAACATGAAAATGGTACAC